>JAPYZT010001806.1:0-37671 GCA_030522965.1 Tryphoninae sp. A BG-2022a | reverse complement strand
TTTCGCGTACGCTTGCTAGTCGTCTCGTCCAGCGTTCCTCTTTTTTTATGAGCACCAGTCTCACTTGTTTTTTCATCTTTTTTCCTGAACTTAATCACGATAGCGCGGTACAACAAGTTATATACCTATTCACCAAACAGAAGGGCCGGGCTAGATGGGGTAGCTAAGGATTCAGAACTCAATCATTTATAGAATTTCGTAGTTTTTTAATCGTATTTAATCTTATTTGGGCTATCTGTTATTATTATTGAATAACCCCATTGAGTAGCGTCTAGCCATTGCACTGATAACAAAATAATAATGTATAGAAAATTAGCGATCACCCCATCTTACCCGCGAGATGGGGTACACTCTTTTTCCTGGTCTAATAACGGCAAAATAGACAAATGTGAGTTGCTTCTTCATCCCTGTCATGAATATTTGCGCAACTACAATTATCTCACTTGAAACATGAAGCACGCGCAATTCAGCCCTCAATAATAATTATACACCCCATCTTGCCTGCCGATCAGTTTTTACATTTAAAATCAAATATAAATTCTACAGGGAATACACGATTAAAAAACAAGTCTTTACCTGCTACTGCAATCTTTTCTCTATAAGATTCACCTAAGTGCAACAAAAAACTCACAATTTATAATGATTTTGTTGTAACAAACGCATTTGAAGAAATGTGTAACGAAACGATACAATTCACGTTTCCTGCAATAATAAAAACTAAAGTTGACTAGCGATTATGCCAACACTAACACAGCTGATCGCTGTCATGGTGACGAGTAGTTAGGCATCCCAGTTGACTTGATCGGTTGATTTTTACCACGTGATTAGCCTATTACCCCGTCCTGCCCACCCTCTCCTACTTACATCGTTAATCGATAGAAGTGCGTCAAAGGTTGGCACATATCACTGTAAGTAATGAATTTGTTCCACATTTCACTTGACTCGGAGGTTTTTCGTCGAGTTTGCTTTTACTTTGCTTTGGTACCCATTGAGATTACTTTTTGTCTCATTCAATTTTACCAAATATTTTTAATTAATTAACTAAAGTCCTCGACAAATACTTTTGTATTAGACAACGCCTCTCTCAAAATGCCCTCGAATAATGTGTAGAACCACCAACCTGGTTAATTAACTAATATAGTTAAAGTATAAGATTGGTGGTTAAGTATATAGTTATTATATTTATTACTAGATAGTTTTAATTGTACAACTCTTACATAAGTTTTTTACAATTTCTTACATCTAATTACGCCTTCTCTCTACTTTCTTCTTACCGCCATCATATAGTTATTATATTTTAATTATATTCAATGGCGATATTAATCTACCTCCATATTTCATAGAGAATACTATCTACTGCCGAAAAAATAGTAACAAAACATAGATGTGCCCTTATCGTAACATCATGAACAATTGTGGTTGTGAGAAGCTGGCTTGTCTGTTGCACGCTAATGTTGGTTAGTTTCGGAGAAATAGCAGTTGGCCCAATTGGCCATTTAGGATATGATACCCGGACTTACCGTATATATGTAAAGATAGCATGTAGCACGTTCTTTTTTAATTATCCCACGCGCTCATGGCGCATACGTAAAATAGGTTTCCACTGACAAGAGAGGGAGAGTAAGAGAGAAAAATTGATGCAAGAGAATAAAAGAAACCACGTGCAAAGATTGATGAAAGAAAGTAGTAATACAAATAAAAAAGGTGTAATTAGGGAAAGGGCTTGGTGAATCATTGGCATTTACCATTTGAGAAATAGCTAATCCTTAGATCAACACCAGTGGCCTTTAGCGTCTGCCATTCCGACTTATTAAGTCATAGCAGAACAAACGCTTACCGGAAACTGTATTCTTTTGAATTTAAACGGAAGATACTTCCGTCATTGCACCAATATGTTCGTCATCTACGTACTTAATCTATATATTACAGTTAAAGCCACTCTTATCCTCATGTGACGATGCTAATTGTCCAATGTCATCAGAGTGAAATCGTAAGTCATGTTGGTTAGCAGATGATCGAAATCACACTCTGCAGCTGTTTAAGGACCCAAATACTGTCATTCCCTTCGCAAATTTTGAGTAGTATTCGCAGATTTGAGGCATTGCTGTTCTTTTTCGAAGACATATTTTTGTTGAACCTTTTATAATATAAATAGGCAAAATAAACAATGAAAATCTCCTAAAATTCACTGTTGCTAATTTCAGTTAACTATAGTAGGGACTAGAAAAATGAAATATAAATAGATACTAAACATAATATTCTAATCAAGTAATTATTTTTTTAATGACTTTGAGACAGAACTTCACAGCATCAGGTCGCTCGCGCAAATGATGTGCGGATGTCGCTGATTTTACGATAAGGCAGCAGTAGAAACTTTGTTCCTTTCCCACGCATGCGCACTTCGTTGGTTACCCTTCCTCTGATGTGAGTAGCAAGAGAATACGCATAGTTAAGTCCGTGAAGCCATCGTTTTTGTCTACGTGTATGAAATCTCTAATACTCCCTTGATATTCAATAGAAATATCGTGATCATTTTTTTTTGCAGATAAAGAACAAGCGTTTCAGGAATATATCTGAAAAATTGATAAAAACCTTCGCGTCGAAGGTAAAATATTAGCAAACAAACCTTATAGGACACAGTTACGGCTGTGCAGTATCAACGAGCTCAAACGACTACAGAAGAAATATGACTATACTTCGATTGAAGTAAAGTTTTTTCCGCCAGAAACTGTCACTTGGCATCGCAATGGTCGATTTGTGACGCCACTCGGTACTGTATACGTCCCGTAGGCGGAGTCACGAGAACGTGAACCACTTTGGCGTCCCTAATATTCGCAACTCGGAGAGTCGAGTAATCGAATCCCTCTCCAATAAATTTAGCTTCCATTACCTTTTTATTGTCTCTTAATTTTGAATTTAGTTTATCAATTCAATTTGTGTATTTTTTTTACAAAATTACCACTGGATATCATTAGTTAGTAACTGTAGCATGAGCTGTTTTTGTATTTTCTATGGTGAAAAATGAATTTTCATGATTATTTAAACAATAATTCAAATATTAAAAATAATATATTTTTTATAATTATCTGAACTTATATTATACGGCTATTAACGTTTTTAGGACTTTTGTTATATATGTCAAATCAGTGGAGCACAGTAGCAGCTCTCACAATCAGAAAAAGAAAGAGACGGTACGACTTCTCCAGTCTATACGTTGCATTAGAAGAACAAAGATGAACCTAAGGCGTGCCTTCTCGTACCTATATTGATCATAAATGCGCACTTTCAGTGTGTTATTTACGTTACTTGTACTATAGAATTTTGGGGATAAATGTGCGCATTCAGCGATAAATGTGAGCTCAGATTACATACCTACATATAGTTGCGCGCACAAAACTGCTTCTATCGCCACTTGATATCAAACTTGGTTTGATGAAACAATTCGTAAAGACTCTAAAAAAATCAGGACAGTATTGCTTTTTAGTATTTATACTTTAAGTTCCTCAAGCCCTCGGAGGCCAAAATAAAAGGAGAAATTTCGTCTCGTCGTTGACCCTGGGTAATGCCGAGAGCCGGAATTTACTAACACACATATACACAGTTTTCTAAGACAACACGGGAAATTTTGATTAACCAACGGAATTAACCGATACTAAATATTCAAAAATAGCGTTTTTTGAAACTTCAGGTTGGGATATCTTGAAAAGCTGACGTGATGGGTCAAATTACTAACGGATTCGTTTTCAGCGACCCAAAATCTATAAGATCCACTATCTCTGATTCAAGATATCACTTAAAAATTTTTTTTGTAATCCTGTGTTATTCTTATACTTACACGGAAAGAATTTTTAAGTAATTTTTACTGTGTAATCACAGCAACTGAGTGACAAGTGTGCAATTCTTCAGGTTTTTGGAAAATATATTATACATTTTAATGGAAATGAGTAAAAATTTACTGTTGCGTGACAGAAATTTTAAATATTTTCAAGAATTTTTACTGAAATTAACAGTAAATTTTCGTCAAACGTAAACATTACTACAATAAGTTGAAAAAAGGGTTGATACAAATGAAAGTGTACGGTGCACATTGAGAAATTTGCGCATTTGTCTTGAAAATTTAAAAAAGGAAGCCGAAATTTTCCATACGTTCACCAGAATTTTTACGTTCTTCACAGTAAAATCAATTAGGGCTAGGTCGCCTGCCCGTAATCCGTGAGCTCTGTATAGCGCGCGTAAAAATTATACTACGTGCTAAAATTTTTCCATGCCTGAAAGTAAAATATTTGAAACCCAGTGTCAATTTGTAACCGTTTGCACATTTATGACCAGGTTCAAGTTTTTAATGCAATTTTTACCGAGATTTCACCGTAAAAAGTAATAAGAAATTCTCTCCGTGTACAATTGGTCTGGTAATTGTTCAAATATATTTCCATTTCTCCGCAAGCTAGTTATGCAGCTGAAATGGCTGACAGTTTCTAACACCGCATATCTACCACATTCTCATAATTTCTGCTCGTGGACAGCAATTCTTAAATAATATTGCAGTCAAACTCGATTCAATTTGGCGAAATAACGCTGACGAAAATTGCGCCGACATTGAATTCCCGGTTCATCCGGTAGCTCGGCCAACACAATACTTCACGAATTGATCTTCATTGATGACGTTTATTGAATCACGGTACTTATAGACGTTACTCATAGACGACAATACAAATTGCGAGATACCGAATTTGCAATAAAATCATTAATCGTATAATGAGAGATTTCCATTGCCGGCGTGTTACCAATGCGGGACAAGCATAAAGGAGTAAACAGGGAGTGAAAAGGAAGAAAGAAAAAACGAAAAGGACGTAAGAGCGTATAGGGAGGAATCAAATGAAAAGATCCCTCCAGAAAAACGAAGAAAAACAGCCGAAATAAAAAGAATGTACGAGATAGAGTTTGGGAATAAAACGAACTAACGAAACAATACATAGAATGGAGAGACGCGTACAACTGGAACATAAACTGAGGAGGAAGGGTGATGGAGGGGTGTTAGCGAGGAAGGTGCTGACATCGAACGGCGAGACGAAAAAGTGAGGTAGCGGTAGGTGATAAAAGCGAGCGCCATCGCAGACAGAGAGAGAGAGAAAGCTAGAGTGGATCTGCGAGATAAGTGTGGAGCAAGAGGTGAAGCAGCGACGAGCTCAGTGAAAGATTTGAGCTGGGTGCGACTTGAGTAAGAAAGCAGAACGATCAGTCGTAGCTTGATAAAAACAAGAACAGCGCGAAGAGCAAGGTATAAACAACATTGCGGACGAGGCATTAGCAGAGGAGGAAGTAATGAGAAGGAACTGTACAAAAAAGGTGAAAAGAGAGTTGAAAAAGAAACGCGACAATACGTAGTGCAAACGAGGCAAATGAGCTATGAAACAGAGAGAATGAGCTAATTGAGGAGAGAACGTGAAGAGCTAAGATATTGCGGGGTATCTTTGAGTGCTTGAAAAGAGGAAAATGAGAAAGAAGTGAGAAGAAAAAACATGGAGGAGATATAAGCTCGGGAGAGGGAGTTGAGTGAAGAGTTTATGCGACTTCCGAAAAGAGCTGGAAAAAAAGATAAGAAGAGATGTCGGAAGAGTGGGAAGCGATAGGAAATACGATGAAAGCAATGGAAAAAGTAGTAGCCAAGTTGGAAAAGAGCGTTAGAGGGAGAAATAGAGAGAGAGGGGGGAATGAAGGAGTTGAAAGAGAGGGTTGGAAGGCCGGAAATATAACTATTAAGGCGGGCGAAGGACAGCAAGAAGGGACAGGAAGAAGAGAAAAAACCGGATATAGGAGAAGAAATGGAAGAGAGGCTGTAAATGATGGAGTAGAAGATAGACAGGAAGGGGAGATCGGAAGGGAAACATTTTGCAGTAGAGGAAGGGCCAATGGATGGAACCGCACGATAGAAACCAACAAGGCGAAGATGTGGGAGCCCAGAGAAATGGAAAAGAGGAGGCGATGGTACACACGAGTATGGAGAATGCACAGCAAAGAAGTGATAAAAAGCAAAAAGAAGTTAAGAGGACAAACACGAAGTTTGATATATGATCTAGAATTATTCTTGAACAGCAAGAGGTCTAAATGCAAAGCGGAAGCAAAAGGAGGAAGGAATGAAAGAACGGGAGGAAAGTGGAAGAGGCAAATTGGGAATCAATATTTCCAAATGTGGCAGGAATGTCGACGAAAGAGAAGAAATTTCAGAAGATGAGATCGAAAATGGAAACGTCAAAATAAAAGATAAGGATACAGATGGTCAACACAGTATATCTCCAATCGGAGGTATTTCAGTAAAAGTAAGAAAAAGGCTGAAGCTGTAAGTTTGAGTGGGAAGAAACTGTGGGCATTAGTGATTGCGAGTACAAATTGAAATATACGGAATGGACGTTGGAAGGCATTAGAGAGATAATGATAAAGGACAATGACAAGAATCCGATAATATTGAAGAGTTAGTCCCGTCGGAATATACATTCGTTCTATTCTCGGAAGCCAGCACGTCGCCACGTTTTTTGTCGATTCTTTGGGTTGTCAAGAATACGGGACAAAAAAAGTCCTAAAAAAATGGTGCTTTACGGCCATCAGATTGTTTTTAAAGAAAACGGTTTTTTAACAATATAGTGGAATTGATTTCATTGAAAAATGTTTCATACAAAAATTGTTCACTATGGAATTGGCTATAAAACAAGTCTTGCCTTGCTCTATAAAACAAGCTTTGGGTTGTCAGGCTTGATTCGGGTAAATCTTCCTCCAGGCAAAGGTAGAGAGATCTATTGGGAAACGGGCGTAATTAGATCAGTCGATATTATAGAACGATCTAGAATGTGAGAATATACGATTTCGGGTAACGGAAAATATCAATTTACCGCCGTGCGCTGCTGCCACCTCGATCTTCCTTCTGTCACGATTCCGATGGATGGCTGCGTGACCGTCGAGGGCACAGTGGTAATATGACAGCTGGCGAGTGTTTTGTTTGTCGAACGACTGTTGCGAAGTGAGTGTGGTGTGGCGTTTCTTCAGCGGTTCGTCGAGGACTGCCCATTCTATGGAGATCTTTGAGACGAGGTAAGTAATCTTTTCCAGTACTTCGCTACGATATCCTACGATGATGAGAACGACGGTATGATCGGAATTTCGGGGAAGGTTCCTATGGTAATGGTGAGTTCGCCTTGCGATGGTAAGTGGTTGTACAGATCTTACATCAATTTAGTGTAATAATACTTCCCTTATTTCAGATTCCATCGTGGGGACGGCTGCCTTTGGGCGAGCCTTTTGCAGAAGGAAAATTGTGTAACATAACAATATATGAACACATATGCGTATGTATATTTTTAAAAATATTCATAATATTGCTAGTTTCATTTTGGTCTTTCATTTGGATGTAAGTATATGTTAAGAAGTAAGGACTGCAACGACTATGCCACACAAGGAGTCGAGAATGTGTATCTCGATATCACATAAATGTTTTGTTATTGCTGTCATTCGCAACCCTGCCATCTACAAGAACACAGCGTTCTTTACATTCTTTCCTCGCCCAATCTTATAATACGACAATCTTAGTAGGTACTGCTACCCATAACTTGCGAATCACGCCATACCTCAGCTCGTAAGTCGTCCTCCAACAAACGTAGAGGTTATTTTTTTATTCACTTGCCAAATGGCAGCCACGATAATTACCTTTGCAGACATAATCTGGAGTCCGAGTTTGAAGAAAGTTAAATAATGAAAACCTTTTTATAGATCGATCCCGGATAATCAAGTGGAACACTTCATCTGAATCGAGGAAACTCCCTGAGTCGAAATTTTTACTACTCCTCTTAATCTCCTAGACTCCATTTCCTCTGTAATTGGCAGAAAGTTTGCATTTGGAGCCAGCGAAGGGTGTGTGGACGGTTTGATGGATCCTCCACAACTATCCGGGCACTCTCTCTCATGCGGTCTCCCTAAACCACCGGACCACTCCTTTGAGGTTACTGCTGGCGCGCCCGGGACCTACATCATCGAGTAACTATTTAGATTATATCGTTTTTTTTCTGCCATACGGTGTTCAGTATATCCCTATATATAGCTGCGCAGCACATACCGAGTATGTGGGCGAGGAATCGGCTAGCTAGGGATGGGCGATCTCGATTCTATTCTCTTAAAATCCATCCATGAGGTCCAAAAAATCGACGTTTTGTATCGATTCTTTATTGTCTCGATCTGTCATGAATCAATCCTTCGTGCTTAGAATCGACTAGTGGCGCCTATAGGCGAATTTGCGATTCTCCGGCCGCGCGCTGTAGTTATGCCCGATTCTTGCACTTTGCGAGTTTCCACCGTATAGGAATAGATAATAGAATTTAAACAAGACTGGAATTGAACCACATTTACGCACTTATCTTTAATTCTTTATTGAATTTCAATCCTGTTTCACACCTTTCGATTCCCTATGTATCCCTATGGATATGTATTGGTTATGGAACTTTTATATTTCATTTCATGCACTAACATTTACTTCCTCTAATAGTCGTTACCTGCTCTTGCTTGTCAATTATTATAAAACCCTTGAATGTTCATTGGCGAATTGGTTTTGAGAAGTGGAATTGCATATTGATGGTGATTTACACTAAAGTTAGAAAAAAATATTTTGTACTTTTATCGCTAGTTTCATAATATCAATAATACCACCAATAACCATTTTCCGTGCTTCGCCGACATGTTGAATTCGGTTGCTACGCATACGATGGACTTCGATGATGGAAAAATTTTGGTGACAAAGATTAAAACGATTGCAATCTTCTTTGAGGAATCAACAATCGCTACTTTTGAGCTAGAAAAGGTTAGTGACCTCAAGTTAGTCCAAGGTGTAGATTACGCGTTAGAACTCCACATACTTTATGTTGTGAAAGAAGAAACGAAGAAGAAAGAAGACCCCCCCCCCCTCCCCATGGAGGACAGAAACCGATTCTCTCTTGATCACCTACCGCAATTATTTTTTTTAAATACGTTGTCGCTCAAAGAATGGCAGATGAAAGATTAAATGTTTGCGCAAAATAACTATTTGTGTACGGTTTTTTTAAATATAACATTATAAAGAATCCTCAAAAACTGTTTTATATTTGTAAAAGAGTAATATAAAACAATGTTTTATCCAATTTCGTTTATATCACTATGAATTTAAAAAACGTAGGGCGAAATATAATTATAAAAAAAACGTTTCAGAATTTCTTTCTGAAAGGTTTTTTTCTTTCAGAATTGTTTTCAATTTTTACGACTTTTTAGATCGTATTAATCTAAATATGTACTTACTAGATCGATTGACTGAAATCAATTTTTAAGTGATCGATCCAAGAACCTATTCTCTTGAAAGTATCGTTCATCCCTAATAAACGTTACCACATATTTCTCATACATCAAGGAACCCTTTAAGGTCATTACAAAAACGTCGTCAGCATTTTCGCCAACTGGCAATTCTTTTATACTAATTTTGTCGGCTATATACAAATATGCTTTCACACCGTTCGCGAGAATCGCAACAATCTGTTAGACTAGGCCGATATTGCAAGCGCGACAATTATACGAAGCAACGTTTGGATCGAGGGCGGGTTGTTAAGGGTCCAGAACGCGCCACGCACAGTTGCGATTCAGGATAGGGTCCGGAAGATCTTTTTTTTTAGAACTTAGAATTGGCAGAGTGGGTTGTGGAGAGTCCACAATGAAACCAGATTCGAGCTGGAGGGCGCATTGGCATCAAGCGCAGGATAGCGGTTCAAACGCTACAAAGGCAATGGAGCCTAAGAGATTGAGAGGAATAGTACAAATTTCGAGTCAGTATGTAATCAACTAATTCTTGCTTTGCGTCTTTTAGTAGACATTATCCTCGAGTATCTCTCTTCGAAAAGCCCTAGAGATAAAAGATTCATGCCCTCTGTTTCTTTCTCAACATTTAACCTAGTGAATATCCGCAACATGGAAGAAAAAAAAAGAAATGAAACAACTCTTCAGCCGATGAGGAGAATGTTGGAAATGATCGAGAATACTGAATGTTGCGAAGAATGCCGATGTTGCAGAAGTCCGGTAAGTACGGCCCGTGTTTGGCGGTAATCAATGGCAGCGTATATAGGTAGCTCTTAAGTGTGAGAAAACACGGGCCGGTCGCAACTATTTTTGAGGAAGCAATAGCAATTAGCTTCACCTAAGAAATAAATTTGACAGTTTCACTATCGCGTTGTACGAGCTCTACACAGGCTCTAAAATTTACCGCAAATATATCGTTGTTATTGACAATCATCCATTGTTTAAGAGGCTGCTACGTATATATTGGAGGATCAAAATACTCGACCTTTCAAAAATCGTTTTGTCATAATATTATCTTTAAATTGCATCTGTAAAAGCGTTGGTGTAGTTGAAATTCGGCGCATCTCTTTTTATACAACTATTGAGTCTTTGTCATACGGATTTCGTGATGGTTTATCTACACAGACTAGTTTTTCATCTATTAAAATAAAAAGAAAAAGTTGGACTTTACATTCCCTACAAAAATCATGGAAGATATTTTGGGTGCCAAATTGTAAGTTTTACTCTTCGGCTGATAGCCGGATTGTTACATTAATTTATCGTTTATTCATTGAAGGGTTATCTTCCGTAATATAGGCGCTGAACTTAATATCGTGCGGGCTAATCCTCAGTGTCTGAGGAGACACTGAGTTAATATTCTGACTATTTGTTCTCTGTCTTGCACTCGTGATACGACTAATTGGATCTATATCAAGGCAAAGTACCGATCGACTCCCCACCATCATATCGCACTATATAGACATATACTATATATACATAGACATATATACGTACACAAACCGAGCAACAACATACGTAGAATTGAGATGTTCCACAGAAGTATTGGAGAGTATTAATACAAGAACTTCATCGTAAACTTCTTCCCATTCGGAACGTTGGTCTCTGAAGTAAGAAAAATGACGTTCCGGAGAATGACAGGAGTAAATGATTCAATGTTCTTGCCAGAAGTATCGCTTGTGAAACATTGTAGTCACTTTTGACTATCATCGGAAAATCTACCATCAAAGCTTGAGCGTTAAAAGCGCTAAGGAACACTATGCGTAAACTGGAACAGCAACTCGTTTTGTTAGTACCACGAAAATTCAACCCCGAGAGCATGGAATTAGAGAGCGGCGACGATACGCTCGTCTTCTCGCCTTACGTGCAGTCGGAAGTAAAAAGTATTCCGCAACTCTGGGTCATGGCCTCGATATTTCTATATGAAAGCGTAGATTGCGGAGATTAATTTCGAATTAAGATAAAATAAACTGTAAGTATTCATATTTTAACAAATACGGTAACAAAGAAACAACGGCGGATCGGAAAACAAATTTAAAGAGAAGAAGGGGTGTTCCGCGGTTTTAGTAAAGTTTTGTATAAAACTAACGATACCCGGCATGCGTTGCAATGCCGTTTGGTGTCATAATTCATTTGACACACAATATTTTGGTCTTTCTCTCCATGTATGAAGCATGAACTTTAGAAATATAATCTACCCTATACACATTTTTAGCGATTGTTCCCGTACTTCGTTGATGGACATTGCAAATGCGAGTCACACTGTAAACTGCAAACGGTTGAAACCGAATGACATATATTTTGGTGTCATTCGGATACGTGACAACAATACTTTTCCTTCAAATTTTCTATTTTAAATTGTAGTTTCGCTGATATTGTTCATCATATTTTTCCCTGGAATCCCAGTATCGTTGCAAATTCGTGGTGGATTGATGTTTCGTAAAAGTATGATAGGCACGCCCATTTTCAATGTTACAACGTGCGGCGCTATGCCTGGCAAATGAAACGAACTCAGGAATTCAGTTGGATAATTAACAACCTGTTCTTGATTAATAAAAGCAGCAATCGATTTGTACGTTTTACCTTTTAATGATATTCTCTTTTGAATCGTGAAATTTATATAATTGACATTCGTGTTTTTGCTGTTAATATAGCACGTTCCTTGACCACTTATGTTTTTTTGCAGTTATGTATAATATTTTCAAAAACTTTGTGAATCAATTCGTCTGTTGTTGCTGTTATTTTACGAAAGTTTGTACTTCGTCGTACATACTTTAATGGTTTTCAGTCTTTCTTCTCGGTGCTCGTCCGTTTCTGAAACTCGTAATGTATGTTTCCTTTTTGACTGAGGTGTAGATCTTTCAATCGCTTCCCGATTTAGAATCACGATTAATTTGACATTCGCTGTCCAATGAATTGTGCAACTAATATATAAAATCGGGTCGATCCAGTTGTTAAAACAAACGAGTGTCTTTTATTTCGCTTGTCATTTTGGTAGCATACTTTGACAGCTGTCAAATAATCTCTCTATATAGATATACATAAATGTAAATTTTGTTTTGCCCCGTACGCGTTTATTTTGGCAAATAAAATTATTTCACTAACCCAGAAAACTTCTCGGGAGAGCGGACTACAATTCACCAAATTTTCACCGTAATCGGATGAATAGTATAAGAGATTACTTGTGACAAATAAACAAACAAATCAACAAACAAACATTCTTCCATTTTTATATATAAGAATAATAGCTAAATCGAACATAAGACGGTCAGATTCAAACATTAGTAAAACTGTCATAGAACGCCCCATATATATGGAGCAATGTATGTCCTACATAGGAGACGGCATAGAAACGAAACGACGGTGCAAGAGATACGCTCCATTCAACTCGAGAAAACATATTAGCGGAAATCTTCAACAAGCCCCTCGTTGCCTCTCTACCTAACGTGGCACTGGGACGATCGAGATATCTCTCGCGACGCTACGGTGCTCCCGTTCCTGCGCCGACATATACGTACATTTGTTTGTATACGTATATTCATTTACGTACGTATCACTATAGTCATCTACTATTGGAAACGGGATCGTGGTGATTTCAGTAAAAGAAGATACTGTGTGTGGTGGGAGGACGCGTTGCCGTCATAAAAACCGAGTTTCCCACGAAAATAGTTTCCGAGCTTCTTGGAAATCTGGATAGACGTATTTTATTCTCGAACAATGCAAGATAAAGTGGTCTTACGTATGCGAACGATCTTTCAAGAATCACGAAGGTGAGAAGGTGAATCAGAGACTGGTGAGAAAGTTGTTGCCAGACTATTTTACTCATAAATATTCGCGTCGGAAAATTCGATCGAGTAAGAAAACGAAACAGGGAAAAACATTATAAAAATCTTTAGTGGCCTAGTTCTGTCATTTGATATACCTACTATCAAAATGAAACTTTATTTACTTGAGGTAGTACTAGCGCACTCTTGATTTATATAGATTTTGTTGGAATTGACACCAGACATTATTCGTATCATATTGCATGTTTGAGTGAAATTTCAGAAAAATCGACTATTCGGATTGGGAGATAATCGGGTTTTACATTGCAAGTTGTAACACTGCAAGGTCAATGTTGACCTTGTTGATGTCGATAATCAAATCACACAATTCATCGCACTATTGTGTTTACAGATTTTGAAAAAGTTAGGGAACAAACTAGTTAATGAAAGACTGTAAAAAGTTTGGATTCACTTTACTATTCAGTTTTGTGAAAAACGTTCATGAAAGAGTGAAAGAAATTTCGTAAACAATATCTATATCCTATACGAATTGTAAGAAAACATGATAACACCGCATTGTTTCACGCATGTAACGAAGAAAGTTTGCGAGGCATATTGAAACTAATACTGCAGAATAAATTTGTAATCGAACAAAGTTTTTAATTAGTTATCAATTGAATAAAACTTTTATTTATTAATAATTTATACAAACAATCAAAAATATTAATATTTATAAGGTAATTATTGTTTGTTACGATTAAAGTTTTTAACTTTGAAACACAATAATAATTTTTATCTCTCGAAATATTCAATAATTTTATTTAGTATTTTAACAATTTTTGTAGTCCGTGGTTTCTTCTTATTTTGTTTTTCTGATAATAACTGTATAAGGCCTTTAGAGACCTTCTGACGAAAAATGTTACATAAAATCGAATATGAAGTTCCTGCCCTTGCAATATTTTTTATAATTCCGCTTGTTATATAGTTTTGCAAGGGATCTGTACCTTCAATAATTTTAGAATTATTTTGGGATTCAATTTCAACGTTTAAACGTGCTTTGTAAGATTTTCTATTTTCAATCAAACCGGATTTTGGTATAAACTTTGTCACAAGATGTTTTAAAACCCTCACGTCATATGATGCTTCATGGAAACGTTGAGTATTTTCTTTATCCAGAAAATCTTGTATTAATACTGACAACGTGAATTGCCCTTTCTCCATTCTAGCTGGGAACTTTTTTTCAAAATCGGAAGCGAATCTGTAAACTCAGCAATAGCAAGGCTAAACTCTTTCACCATGGCAGATTTGTGAATTGCTTGTAGCATTAGCATGGTATCAAACCTTGCATTATGGACAACAAGTAAATCCGGCTTTGGCGACGACATAAGAAATTCTAAAAGTTTCCCCAATGCATTTTTTAGCGGTATCGAGTTTACTTTCTCACCATGAAGAAACAATTCGCCGTTTCGAATCAATCCACTAATCCTCTCCACAAGTTTTTGGAACACCCCGAGAGATATTTTAAAAACTTATGGATAGGATGCTTCGTGTGGTAAAAAGCGTGCTATCTGCGAGAGGAGGTTTCTTCAAAGAGATCAAAGTATAATATACAAATCAAAAAACTTAATTATATTATTTTCATGGTATTCAGATTAATTGGATTTGACCAAAAATAGATGGAAACAAAATTCGAAAAAAAATCTGAAAAAATTCTCACGAGAATAATTCTTTCAAGAAGTCTTACAGCTTTTTACCATCATGAGATTTTGTTGTAAACCTCATCGTTTTCGTCCTACGGAGCAATTTTCAAATTATATATTTTTTTCTCAAAAAACGAAATACCTTTGGAAAAAAAAATCGTAGAACGTTTTCTAAACAATGAAATTGAAGCTTCGACTTCCCCCTTTATGATTTTGGTCAAAGAAATGCGTTTAAAATTGTTTTACCACAAACGGGATCTGGTCGAAAAAGAAAAAAAAAAGATAAACAAAATTTGTTTTCAAAACTGGGTACTAACTGTAAAAAAAGATCGCAATTTTTGTTTTTGAGAAGTCAAACGAAGGTAAATCGCTCCTCTTTAAAATGGAGTTGGTTAAATTGGCCCAGGGGAAATACCGGCGAAACAGCAGAAAAAACCGTTCGGGCACACTTGTCAACTTTTGTCCGGAAACTTTTCGCTGCTGGTGTATATGTGGAAAATATTCTATCTTCACTTTGGCCTGCGAGTTGAATCATATTTGCATGCCTACCGAAACTCGACGAGTCGATGTCAAAGTAGACAATTTTGCAGTTATCACCAGTTAAGTGAATATCAATTATATTATCAATGTCTATGTTGTCAATATCTACTTCAAGTTCACAATATGGGTGGTATTGAACTCTTTCTGTATGTTCCATTTTTTCACACAACTCTTCGCGTTTTGGTTTCAAAATATTTCATCGTGTTTTTACCTCTCTTAATTTTGCCACCACAGATCTCTTAGCTTTTTTGTCATCGCATTTAATTACAAAAGAATTCGCACGTTTGTTCGGTGATAATGGTATTTTTTGTATGACTTCGGATAAATAACGCTGGCCGTCATTTTGTGTACAAACACTACTTGCCCAGCGATAGTCAGCAGACTCCCTGCGATAACAACAATAGATTTTCGGTGCTTTATGTGCCATAATGCCATTCAAGGACTCATTAGCCTGACTTGATGAAGCCACCGAAAATTTAGCAGAGTTAGTGGCGTATTTGGTGAAAATAGCGCACAAGGCTGTGTATTATCCAGGGGTTTCAAATAATACAGTTAGTGCCTTATTGACACATTCTTTTTGGAAATTTTGACGATACCGAAAAGCACAGTTTTCATATACAACCAAATCCGTAATCCGGTATTGCACGTAAAGTAGTTGCTAGATCATCAGGTTTACCCTTATTCTGGGCTATTGCATAATTAAAGCATTTTCTCTAATGAGAAATACTATTACCATCCCTCGTTTTTTAAATTAATGCCTCAGGGTTGTACAATTTACCAGTGAAACTTTTTCAGAGATAATTTGAAAACTTTATTTGATCTTTCACGTTCAGCTCTGCTTCTTTTAAAATTACACTGTCATTGATTACCTCAGCCCCCACTTCTGTCTCCATAGCCTTAGCCCTGCCATGAAAATTTAAGCCTCAGACATGGTGTTCTTTGGGTCGACCTTGATCGCATAACATGCATTTTCGGTTTTGCGTACGAAAATCTACAACTTTACCACTCAAAAACCCGATAATACCTCCATAGACGTTTAAGCTATCGTAACTTCTACCATTACCACGTTTACTCCAGCGCATATTGTAGGAGACTACAATATTGATTATGTTGCTAATGGCTGTATCAAACAGTTCGATATTAGAAGTTAAGTCAATATTAGGGTCGATAGGTCTATACGTTTCTGGAGTTGTTGAAGTGGTTGCTTGTGGGAGTCGATGCGGAGGTAAACCACCATGATTGTTTTGAGGACAGGATTTAGATTCTTTATCTTCGAGGGATGAAGAGGAAGTCAGTGGAATCAGGTTGGCATATATCTCGTGACTTACTTCTTTTGGTCTAGTGAATGAAAAATAAATTAAATTAGTATATTCATGATCATTTTATCATCGTATATAATTCTTTATTAAAACGGCTGAAAATTGTACAAATTAAAATATTCATTATGAAGTGGCTCGATTTATCTACTAAAATAACAACCTGCATTTTAATGTAAAATACCAATATATAATAACATAATTTAATTGAAATTTTCTTTCAAGAAATATTTATTCAGAAAATTACGTGAAATGAGTGCAATAGTGAGTGGACGTCTGGCAGAATATAAATCATATATTATTTGTCGCTTCTAAACTACTTAATGCGTTACAATTTTACACTATTATGATTATAATTGTAATATAACCACGCGAATAAGACTCACGAATTAATTTTCACGTACAAATATTTTATAAAAGAATGTAGAATTTGTTGTATATTCACTTAGGCACTCATTCCGTATTGCTAATGAAAAATTACATAAAAATGAAAATATCTTACAAGTCCCGCCTGAGATTATCTACGTTTTCCAAAATTACTTGGCGTTCTTCATTCGCTGCCCGTCGACAACTATCTCTTGCAGCTTCTTTAATCACAGGCCAATTTCGCCTTCGCGCCTTTTATACAGGGTGAATTTCCTAAGGTATAACACGCTTTTTTCTAAGGTAGATGAGACCATTACAAACAAAAGTTGCAAATATACATTGAGGATATTTTTAATAGTTTGCGAGATATAAATTTTTAAAGTTGGTCCAATCAGAGCGCACCGAGAAGAGTTGGAGCCGCCCACCCCGCCCTAGCCGTAGAGATAGCACAGTACTACGCCAATCAAAGACAGGCTAAACACTGTGTACGGTGACTCTGTATCATTATTTACCACCGTGAAATTTTGGACAGCTGAATTTAAGCATAGCCGTACCAGTATGGGGAATAAGGAACGCGAGGGACGTCTAAAAACTGTGAGCATTGACGATAATATCGTTCAAATTTACGAAATGGTAATAGACAATAGGCGAATCAAAGTGAGATAGATGGCTGTAAAAAAGTTCAAAAAATACTTTGCCACGTATTGAATCAAGATTTAAGGTGTTTTCCCAGTACACCTAATCATACCATGACAGTGCTAGGAACGCGTTAGGCAAAAGAATATTCTTTGTATCGAAACGTATTAGACTATGCCCACTGGACCTTCCGTCTGGAAGTGTCATTACTGGACAACCTGAAGGCAGAAATTGTGGAAAAACGGCCATATGTGCACAAAAAAATCGTTTCATCGAGACAATGCGGCGTCTCATACCTCAGAGGTTACCATGGAGAAAATCCACGAATTACAGTTTGAATTGCTGGACCACCCTCCTTTATCGCCCCGATTTAGGCCCGAGTGACTTGTTTTGGTTCGCTAAGCTAAAAGTTGCGCTCGGGAACAGAGATTTTCCTCGTACATTATATTCCAGAGACAGACGCCGAGTACTATTTAGACTGGTTAAGTACACAAGAATATAGCTGGGAGAAGTGTATAGACTTAAAAGGAGATTACGTAGAAAAATAAAAATAAATTTGGTTAAGTAATATCTTGTAACTTGGTTAGATCGACAACTTTTCAGACAAGCGTCGTACATTACCCCGGAATGAAAGGTACTGGAATTATATTAATAAATTAAATTCTTTCAAATTGTCATTGGAAATGAAGAGAATTTGTTCAGGCGATCAGGAATCAATAAAATATTCCGAAGACGGCGCGAGAGTGGCCTGAATGATGAAAGGAGGACATAGAGCCGCGACACGAGGAAATAAAGTCGCTGAGAGCCTTCGGCATTGCTACGGGCTCGATAATGCGTTTATGTGGCCCCCACTCTTGTCGTTCTCGAAGCCCCGCATTCAACAATAGTGCGAAGCATAGTGGTTATTTCAGTCGAAAAGTTTCTTCCCAAAGCGAGGACAAAAGTTCCATCAGTATAGCGCACCTCAGTTACAGCAACAAATCGTTCTCTTCCTCTTTTTGTTTGCATCAGGAACGTTTTTCTCTACGTCACCAGAAACTTCAATATGGGAGCAAAGTTTTGTTACCCACTTATATTGAAAAGAAACTAATTCAAAAGAATAGTAAGACGAAGGCCTTTGAAGTATCGTTCATCAGAGATTCTCTCCATACGCTTCTGTGGTGTGACATTCGTACGTATTATCACCGATTAGGACGAACTTAATTAATTAAGCATATTTATGTATTCAAAACATCCCGCCATTATTATTCTATATATATAATACACAATTTAATTACTTATAGACATTTGTATAAACCTGAACAAAGTCAAATAACCCCATAGAAATTCGAAAACCCACGAGAAGAAAGAATCTATAGTACCTAACAATATAATTATAATCACAAAAAAACTATAATATCTGACTAAAACGGGCAACATGGTTCCAAAATGCGCGACAAGCCGCAAAACGTACGAAAACTAACAAAAGCTAACAAAAATCCATACAAATTCTCAGAAACCAACATAAACCTATAACGACTTACAAAAACTTATGAACACATGTAACAACTAAAAACAAGTGAAAAGCAACGAAACCGCGCAAGTCATGAAAACAAACTGGAGAAATTTGAAAAACATGATGGAATCCTATAAACGCTGCAAAATTCATCTCCCTCTCATTCCCATATTCTTTCCAACTTCTTCCCACTTGATCTCCTTTCGTGTGGTCTATAAACTTTTACTCGACCCTTCGTAAAGACGGACGACCATATGTGCAGTTGGGAGTGTATTAGTTATTATGGCAAAAGTATAAATATCGTATGACACTACTACCACGATTCGGTGGTTTCTATTAGTAGCTAATTTTTATTTAAAGATATTTCAAGCACGATCACTCTTATTATATATAAATATATTTTTGATATCAGTTATTTACGACTATGCTAAAAGTCCTACAGGTATACGTTCGGGGAAGAAATCGCGTTCGTCACCCACACTTGACCTCTCGAGGAACCTCTCGAGGAACCTCTCGAATTACTCGAATTCCCAGACACCTCGAGTTATCCACATACTCGAGTTACTCCAGTACTCGAGCAATTCGCTCTGCCAATTCGTTAGCTCAACAAATATATATAACTACATAGTATATAGGACTTCGTTTAATAGAACTAATTAAATCATTTACAGTACCTATGTCGTATAACACATAAGGGTATCTTTCGTTCTTATTTTTATATATCCGTTTGGGTTGTTTCATTTTTTCAGGAAATCATCGACTTCTGAACAGTAATACCTATAGAGTTTATACAGGGTGAATTTCATAAGGTGTCACAGGCTTTATTCTAAGGTAGATGGGATCATTAGAAACAAAAGTTGCGGATATACTTTAAGGATATTTTTAATAGTTTAGGACATATAAATTTTTAATGTTGGTCCAATCAGAGCGCACCGAGGAAGCGTTGGACCCGCCCACTCCCAGCTAGCCGTACAGATCGCACAGTGTAGCGCGTTTCTAAAATTCAGAGCAGACAATTTCATTTGTTTTATTATTACGCAGTCGTTTTTATTTCTTGGGCATTGGCTGCTAGGGCGGGGAGTGGGCGGCTCCAACGCTTCTCGGCGCGCTGTGATTGGACCACCTTTAAAAATTGATATCTCGTAAACTATTAAAAATATCCCTAAAGTATATTTGCAACTTTTGTTTGTAATGATCCTATCTACCTTAGAATGAAGCCTGTTATACCTTATGAAATTCACCCTGTATAGATATATATATAACTGAGTTATAGGGTACGTAATTTAAATGAATTGTGATATTAGATAATTAATTATACATTGAGTCGCGTATACGACAAAGATGGATATGTTCCTATAAGTCGACTCGACGGTGAATTTAGGTTGGTGACTAACTGTCGTGTAGTTCAATCACCCGCAACCAGATGGCATTAGCCAGTTATCACACGTCTATTAGAACAACTAAGACCTGGCATAATGTTGTACTCGAATCTCGTGGTATTACTACGACCAATTATTAATTTATTCACAAGGTGAACACGTAATCGTTACTGTTTAATCGATATTCTCCGGACATCTGGTTGCAGTAGTACAATAATTTCTGTTCGATCTAAATTGACATCTTTTCGTCATGTATCGAAATGGATGCGTCTTAAGCTAAAAATCTTTTCGAGGGTACGTTGAACATTGATCCGTCGAGACTCTATAATAATAATGGTACAGAGGGAACAAAATACGATAAAGGGGTTGCTCTCGATGAGCGCCACAGCCGGTGGAATGAAACGAATTGGGAGGCTTGATTGGGAGATGACGATGCCGACAACGATGAAACTCGGCGATAGGAATGAGACCCGGAGCGCAACATTGCAACTGACGGGAAAAGCGATCTCGAGTCTGTATTCAGGCTGATAACGTTCAGCGGGTTTTCCCTCGGGCGCACACCCCCGTACACGTTGGTAGCGGTGGTCTGACATAGCATAACATTCGAATGAATAACCATCCGAAATAAACGTACGAACGAATCATTGTGTGCAATCATTGCGAAAAATCCGAAAACAATTAATGTTTACTTCAACGATGAATCATGTCGTAAACTAAACAGTTCTGGGGATCCGCGTGAAAAGGGCTCTTTTCGAGGAATGGCAAATTCTAGACTCGTATAGTTTTTCTACCGGAAACTATGTATGCTTCACAGTTAACCGATTGCTTTTTTCTTTTTGCTCTCAAATTCCCGCAGGGAAACATCGTGATACAGAGTGGAAGTAACCCGAAACCTTTCAACCGCAAAACTTTCTCGGTGATTATTTTTTCAACCGTCGGAAAATCGCAGTAGATGAAAAAATCCAAATAAATCAAAAGTGGTTCAAAGAAAAGGAATATATTTATATAAAATTGAAAAAGTGTATTTATTGTTTGTTCGTACGTAAATGTGTGCTTTTTGTTAAGAAATAATTTGTTCACGCGCCATTTTAAAAAAAAATTTATTTACGTACAACAATGAGTTAAAAGCCTTGTACCAGACTGTAGAATAAATATATCTACTTTCGAATGCCAATAATATTCTAAAAGGTCATTGGACAACACTTAAATCTAACTTTTCACCGTCACGACGAGTCGCTCTACTTTTAATGATCGCATTATCCAACGCTAATTTTCGTATAACTCTACATATTGCCATATTACTTATGTTATGTGAATATATGATTTGTAACCTTTACCAATAATTTAAAAACAAATTTGCAATATGCTATCTCAGCTAAGAGAGTAGAAATATTTGTAATAAAAAATTGAATAATAATTAATCCATCGTTATATCTGAAATAAAAAAAATAGGAAAATTCATTCGTCAAATCTGAGGCGGGCAGTTCGGAGCAGATGTTGGTGGAGTTGGAGTGGTCAGTTGCCCGATCTAACTCGCGCACGTGCACCACCTGCTTGGTCATAATCCTTGGTACGCCCTAAAATGTTCACATTACAGAGTTGGCCGCAATGGAATGCATCCGCGTATAAACGTTAGACGGTCCACACCAGTTTCTCGCCACCCCCGGAACGCTTTTGCACAATTTAATCGCTCATCGCTCGAGACAATACCAAAATTCCTCGTGTACGATCTGTTTTTCGAAAATCCAAGTAATCGTAGCAGAATGGAATACTTTAAAACAATTAGGACAGAAATTAGGAGCCCTGGTTGTACCGCGCCTTTAATCAACTGCAATCGTTTCAAGAAATTGGTTGAAAAATACGGATCGAGCGCGAACTGTATTTTGCGCGAACACCTCCCCCCTCCGTACACCCGCGCACGCAGCCACCTTTGGCGATAACATAATTTATTTAATTTTAGGTTTTTTTTGGAGTATTCTAGCGATCTAGTATCTATTTATTTTTTCATGAAAATAACATTTTTTCCATCAAGAACATCAAAAGCGTCAAGTTTCTATTAAATATTTTTTCCCTACGTGTACGCTCTTCTTATTATACATACGAATACAGAGTCGAGATATCGAGAAGAGGTTGCTTTAAAGGATGTTATATCAATCATTTATGTGAGCAAAAAAAATGAATTGTAATATTTTCAAATCAGCGAAAAGTACGATTCCTTGTCTTAAAAAAATTTCCTCGAGGTCGACAGGGTGAGTCACGTGAAACAGAACACCTGAATATATCTGTTGGGTTTTAAATAGCGGCGTATGTACGTGTCCATATTTGTATGCTTTGGAAAGATGCATATGGTTATGAAAATATGATTTTTTTTTTCGTTTTTTTTACCTTCATCAACATTTTTTTAAATAAGTGGCATAATTTTGTTACTTGCATCTTGTAGCCATCATCCAAACGAATTCAATCATGTAATATTATATATTGTGACCTTCAAACGACCCGTGACCGAGAAATATTGAATAAATAATAATTGAACACGTAAGCGTTTTAATTTTGTTTCTGTTATGCTAAATATTTAAAAATACTCCCGCGCACTGGGATCCATTTGTTCACTCGTGTGATAATAGATTTACTATTCCGTCTTTCATTTCTAAAGGAATCGATGCACAAGCTCGGGTGATTCTTTCTTCCATGTTCTCTGCAGTGGTTGGTTGTTCACGATAGACGTTATTTTTTCGTTTTACCCACAGATAGAAATATAGGGGTGTGAGATGAAAATCTCACATTTTTTCGAATTCTTGGCTCACTTCACTGCTTGAATATTATCCCTTCGCCGTTGCACTATAATATCGCTGCTTCGGGCGTCGCACTGGGTCATTTATGACTGCGCATGTTTTTCCTGAGGAAAAAGGGCTCAAAAAATTTGAACAAATTTGTGTATGCTTCTAAATAGTCATAGAATGTAAATAAATATTTGTTAAACCGCAAAACTTCTTTTTTTTGCTGTAAATAGCTGTCTAAGCGAAACCGGTCGAAAAAAATGTTTTTGCTCAAGTGTCAATAAAAACAAAAGGTGTCAAAGGTAAAAAAAACACCATAGGTTATCATCATAGATATCTTAATGTTTCAGAAAAACCGGGTTGCAATCATTTACGCCGAAAAAAACATAATTATTGAATCACCGGAAAATGAACGTTTCTAAGGAGAGAAAAATTGATAATATTGCTCAAAAATAACAAAAATACAATTTTTGTTTAAATGTTTTTATTTAATAACATTGCTTTAATGAAAAAAATATTCTTTTAAATTAAAAAACATTACGTCAATGGTGAAACATAAATTATTAGATACAGGAGGCTCGCTCGACCACAAGCTGTTATATTTGGGAACCTACAATTATAACATTAATTTTACATACCATGACAAACGATTTTAAATGTTTTAGATCGAAAACAATAAATTTTTTAAAATTACGTTTTACTAACGCTCCCGTCGCACTGGGTCACTCACGATCACTCGAGAAGTTTAAAGTGTCGTAACTCGTACACTAACTGACAGAAAATGCTCAACCGTTAGCTGTGAGACCTTACATACCCTAAGTTTTTAGGGGAAGGAACCAGGGATGGCACATTTTCCATTTGCGAGAAATTTGTAGGGAAAATTTTGCTATCGTCACGAATGATCTAGTGCGACAGCAAAGGTTATGAAAACGCTCTGTACCATAATATTCCAATCACTAAACAGTGAATTCTAAAATAATTCGAATGATCCTTAAACCTTATTATCAGAGTACTTTGTCTCTTTTGCAGATGAACGTACTTATTGGTCCACTCGATAAAGTATGAAAAAGCGCGATCGTCCGGACAAAGATCATCAATCGATCAGTGGCAAGAGCGGTGATCAGGGCACCAGCGGCAAGGGTAAAGAAAAAAAGTCCACAGATTCGACTTTACTCGAAGATGATAGCGAGAACCAGGGTTTCGGTACATGGCTCAGATCGACCGATGGTGTCGAAATGATGCGTCTCTTTGTAATTGCCAATTCTCTCCTTGTATTCATCACGATGGCGTGGCCCAATATGCAAGAGGCGATGTACATACTTAAGGACTATTTCACGGGTGAAGAGGAATAGACGTTAGTGTTCGTACACACATCTGTTTGTACATATAGATTATGTCAGCAAAAGGTAACTACGACAGTGAGAACACCGATGATTAGGAGGTCGTACGTTTCCTCACGACTAGATATTTGCTGACAGTGAGAGGACATCAAATGGGACGGTTAGCCAGATTCGAATCATCCAACGGTGCAACGCACTGGCCGCATCGAACTAGCAAAGGTGTCTATGCCGGGGATATTTATCATAAAGCTGTCGTGTTCCAATAAACTTCATGGTCCCGGATCAAGGATTCATAATATCGTGTGTGTTGCAGACATCAACGGTATTCGGGTTTGGATCTTGCCGGATGACCCGGCACGAGAAGACACATCGAACAGGAAGGTACGATCATCAATGAACCTCGTTACAGTACAACCGTATAAACAGATGGACCAACGGAACACACAAGTGATGAATTTTAGAACGTATAAGGTTGGAAAGGTACATTAGTTTTGTTGATTCTTGCGATATAGGATGTGCAATGGACAATTGGATCGAAGCTCGCCCGTTGAGCCAATCGGAGTATCGTTGATTCCGTGCCTGGAGAAGGCCGCCGCAGCTTTTTGATGAAGAACAACCTCGAACTAATATTGTTTTTTTATAATTGATAAAGACCCAGCACGGTCGAGTGTTTGTCTCGTTGAATTCTCACGACGAAGATATCGGATGGGAAAGAGAGAACGACGGATGGATAGGTGAAGGCGGCAATGCCGGAGTAATAACGTTACCTTACGGCGAGAATTCATTCCGCTCAGTACCGGAAGTGGACGCGAGAGGCACGGATATTTGCTGCTCCGGCGCCATCGCAGAGATCGAGTCTTATCGAAGCTCTGAAACACGAGCATTTGCACACTATTCGTCGCCTCTTCTGGCCTGCTCGGAGAGTACAACCTAGCGACCAAACCTGGCGGAACATTTATGAAATTACTTCTGAAGAAAACCGGGGGGAGAACTTCAAGGGTCTCTGTAACCTAATCTTGCCGCTCCTGATATTAGCACGGACTACTTTCAGCTTGCGACGCTTACCCCCCGTCTAATGCGATCGACCGAAGTATTTTCCTGAGGAAAATTGTCCGGCCTTTCCCTCCAGTTAAAAATACTCGGCAGTTCAATCACGATTGGATCCTGTATTTTCATTCGTTATATTCGATGTATATTTACGATACGAGGGTGCAAAGACGGAAAAGTTATATCTCCACGGAACACGTTGATAATTAAAACTAATCAAGTTCGAACTTTTCTCCAACTTCGATAGTGTATTAGAGTGCTTTTAACTAAGAGTTACATAGGATCGTTTTTCAGAAATATTTACGATACCTACTTTTTGTTTATTTGCTGAGGATTAGAAAACGTTGATATCGATCTTCGTAAACAATATCGTTTAATTAGCTGAACGCGTAACGTCCCACGTTCCAGCCGAGGATTACAAAAATGCTGGTTCTCCTATTCCGTGGTATATTCCTTATCGGAATTCTATCTTGGTACAGCACAAATGTTTGGAAAATGATCGACGGTTATTTCAAGGAAAGATTCGATAAATATTTGCAACGGGAGTTCCAAAAGAATCCTAAAATGCGCGATGACGTGGTTGCTTCAAAGTCATCCGGCGAGGAAAGGAAAAACGTTCAAATTTCGGAGAAGGATGCAGAGAAAACGGAGACAGATTCATTGATACATCCGGAGAAAGCACCTTGCCACACTGTGGGTAATTATCACGAGGAAATTTGTGCGATCGATCCGACGACTATGGAAAAAATGGCAGATGACCACCGGACTGGAGCTGGATCGTTATCATCGATGCTATCGCACGATCATGCGCTAACCGATGAGACTAAGGTCATCGAAAAGAAAGCGGTAGATAAAAGTCCAAGTGCGGAAAATGTAATAGACACGACGATGAGTAACATCGTCAAGGAAGTTTTGATCAATGAAAACGATGTTGATAAAATCGCTAATCACAAAACTGTGCAGCCGATTAAAATATCAGTACACGATCATGACGATAATGGAGGTTCTAAAATGAAGCCCGACGACGAACCTGAGTCCAACTCGAAGGTCGCGGTGGCTAATCGCGATGATTCAAGCATCGATACGAAGAAACCACCTGCAAGAAAAACCAAATTGAAAACGAAGCAGCGGATAAAATCGAAAATAGACGAGGAAAAAGAAAGTAAAGAAAAGAAGAAGAAAAAGCGTGTCAAGACAATCTCTTTCACGGAGGAAGATTTCAAACGAGCCAAAATTCGAAGTGGTTTGCAGGACTATGATTTTTCGGAATTCGACGATGAAGATGAGGAAAGTTCGCACGAGCCACAAGAAGGTATTTTAGTGTCTCAATTGCCATTTAAGCCACGCGCTGATATCGGCAATCTCGAGAGGGTGACCGATGATGAGTTTTGCCCGTTGACACTCGATAATGACGCCGACTGTGGTGAAATTAAGACTTGGCCTTGAGAGTGAGGTTTATACATTAATTAATTTTTAAGAAGCGTAATATATAAATAATTGCATCCTTGCCTCGTTGAGATTGAAATTTTCAAGAAGACCAGCTTCCCAAATCTTCAGATCGAATTTCCTCAATCTCTCGATGTATGTTATGTAACCGACCAAAAGTTTGCGTTTTATCGACATGTAATTTTATATTGAAAAACAAAAAACAAAAAGTAAAGAAAATATACGCGTACACAAACTCACCGGAATTAAAACAAAACGTTCCTATCTATAATCGAAATAAGTCGTTTGCAATACGTAGATTTTTTAAAAGTCTTAAGGAGGTTCACTTGTGACTCGAGACGCATGTAAACAATCTTAAGGTATTCTCTTACATTTATAAGTTAATTCTTCCCATCTATTTATACGCTATTTATCGTCATACTAAATAATATCGATAGTGAATCGAGTATTTAAATGCGCAAAAGGTCAAAAACAAAACGTTAAAGCTATTCCCACTACTTATGATAAATAAATAAGCATGCGTCGATTAGGTTTACTATAATTTAGAACGACAGCGGCCTTGCCATCAGACTTTGATAAAAACATTTTAATTGCTACTGTAAACACCCGAGCGGAGGTCGTTTAATTTTCTCTCAACTCGTTATTATAACACGAGTAAACACGGAAATGTGGTAAGGTCCACTCTACACGTGCATTTACGGAACCGTGGGTGCACGAAATACTTAGGAAATTATGCAATTACTGGATAAAAATGTGCTTTTCCTATTTCAACTTCCTATGTTTTTCGATCAAAAAATATATTCGCTGACCTCGCTTTCTCTCTCTCTCTCTCTCTCTCTCCCTCTCTCTTTATGTTTCTCTCCCTTTTTCACTTAAATAATAATAATATTAGTAAAAGTAAGAATTCCTGACTCGATCAGTTCCACCACTATGGTGTTTTTTTAATACAAATGGCGCGCTCGTTTTGACAGCAGTGATACTAATTGTATCTGTCTAACTGTTGGAAAGTGAGCAACAATATTAGTGGAACGCCCGGAGCGATCCAGGTTATGACCTTGTATTATATTAAAATTATTCTGCTAACGCAGAAACCTTCACGGGAGTGCGGACTACAATTCACCAAATTTTCATCACAATCGGATGAATGGCCTAGGAGCTTACTCGTGACAAACAGACAGACAGACAAACAAACATTCTTCCATTCTTATATATAAAATTACAAACAATCGCAGACATATGTGCTCAGGAATGAGATCCGTCTGGTGGATCGCAAATAGCTAGGACGATCGAGTTACTTATTGTTAGTATAGATACGATCCGCAAGTCGCAGTAGCGAGGCGGAAATGCCGCAAGAACACGATGCATAATACGACATTCCTACACCGACTATCGGGATGAGAAATCCCCGGAAAATTCCGGAGATCAGATTTGCTCCTACGCCAAGTAGAAAAGACATCGATCATCCAAATTTCGCAACAACCGTTGATCGAACAATTCTTAAAATCTGCGACTCAGGAATTCTTATGGATCTGCCTATACCGATCATCGTTAATGCGTTCGCGTCAATTCGGAATTAGTGGCGACCGCGTGAGTATTCGAATTATAAAATCTTGTATAGGTGATAAATAATCATTACGCTGACCTTTGGGTGCTGTATTGGTAAATAGTATTGGATAAATTCACTAAAATCCCTTAAACTTTCCGGATTGGATTTGAATTGAATTTCAATCCGCGTGATATCTGGACCGCGAAGGACAGGGCGGGGTAATGATGCGTATGGATGGTAATTTACAAACAGACGTGTAAGTAAATATTATAAATGCTGCAATAAGCCACGTATTTGAAAGCGTTCCTTATTTTTAACTGTGTCGATCTATTATTTACTCTGTGTATGTATCCGTCGTATTTATTGATTCCCCTTGAAGTTGCAATGGCATTCGCTTTTTATATCGTAATAATACTTTATAATGTTTTTACAAATTTCATTCAGTGTTGTACATGTTTTCGTGGTCGTTCAGCTTTATTAACATTATCCTAATCCTACCTTACTGTCTCCTATTTTCTCTCTCCTTCCCTTTCCCTTTTCTTTTATTGTTTTTCTTTTTTTTATGCGTTTCCATCTTGTTTCGCTCCCTTTATTTTTGTCCTTTTTTTTTCATTTCTCTTGTGCATGACTTTTTTAATCTGTTAATTCGTTAATCGCTCGCCTTTGCGCTCTTACTTATCGTACATGACTTACTTTTTATTATCCACTCCCTTCTTCCTCTTCCGTTGACTTCCGTTTCCGCTTCATTCATTCCAATCTTTCTTTCTTCTCGTTCTACTGCACTCCTCCCTTTCCTTCCTTTTCCCATCTATTTCCTTTACCCCTCTCGTCTACGATAGTATCTGCCCTATTTTCTCTTTTACTCCCTTCTGTTCTTCGTGCCCTTCTTCATCGCATTTGTCCAGTACAGTTACCGCATTTCTTCTTCCTCTCCGTACATCCTGCATTCTTTCTCCTTCTCAATATCAGCCTCCTCTTATTTTATTTTCTAGTCTGTATCTGGCTATTCTTTTGAATCTCTACTTCGGCCATCTTGCTTTTAGGTATCTCGAGATACCTCCTCTGTATTTCCCCGTACTATTTATCCTATCTCGCGTCATTTATTGTTTCCATTCTCTCTTATCCCTGTGTTTCTTCAGTTTGTTTCCACCTCCTCATATTATACGTGCCTCTCTTCTTCTATTTCTCTTTAGCCCTGTTGTTTTAGCTACTTCCTCCCCTTTTCTCACTCTGACACTTCTTCCTCTTCTCTTCTTTCCCTTTTTTCATCTCCCTCACACTGTTTCTCCGTTTGTTTACTTCTGTCCCTTCCATTAGAGTTATCACGTCTCATCTTTCTACCGCCTTCTAAAATTCTGTATCTTTGTTGGTTAGTTCTCTTTTTCTATTCTCTTATTCCAATCGGTAAACTTTCCTATTCTCTTTCTGCCCCCTTTCTTTTTATTCCCATTCTGTACCTGCTCTTCCCGTTCCTTACCTGCTTCTTTGACTACTCTATCCACCCTTCCCCTTATTCCTATCCGCCCGGCCTGTCATTCTGTCATAATCCCGCCCCCCCCCCCCCGCCTGCCTTTATCACACTGTTTTCCTTTCTTCTTCTGTCACTCCACTCACTATCACTGTCTGCCGCGTCGAAATAAAAGTCCATCATTTATTCTATGATAATTACAATATATTTTACTTTTTCTTTTGTATAACAGATGTAGTTACTACTTGAATCGTCAAAATAGATATGTAAAGGGCTCAGTATTATAGGAGACAATGAGAAGAAGTCTATAAAATAATATTTTAAATCAAGAGGTACCACAGTAGGCTCTTAAGAGAAGAGCATCTATCAATATTGACTGCGCTCTGACATACCGACCTGAAAAAGTCACTACAACTTTTTTCTATCCGAGACAACTTGTCGCTAATAATTACAAAAAGTACAGTACCATAAAAAGCAAACAAAATGTTAAAAGAAATTAACAAACTACATGAGTAAATTTTGCGCATACAATAATAATATATTATTATTTTTGGAATGCTTGCAACAATAACGTAGTGTAAATAATATCTGGAAGCTCAGATTGGCTAAACTTTCAGTAAACTAGATTCATTGACACTGGATAAACGAAACCTTTTATTTTGATCTAAAGAACTGAGCAATGTGCCAATACTTTATTTCAAATCGCTATTACCTTTATCGTACGTAAAAGTAAACTCTGTGCTGACTTCCGCAGCAAATATTTAAAATGTATAATGAAAACCATAAGCCGATGGAGCGTCTATAGACTGACTTTCAACTAAAAGAAAAAAGGACAGTGCTGATTCGACACTTTCGCTTCAACCAAGAAAAGTTTGCGATATACGCGAACGCAGTTATTATATATACCTTGATTACTTCATAACAAACAGCAAGGTTATGGTTCATTTGCATTAGACAACTTTTACTATTACTTAACTTGTAAAAAGGTTCAAATTCAGTCATTCAATGTGCATAAAGACCGTAGACTGACTGAGCAAGGACTCGTTTTCATGGAAATAGAATTGTCATTGTATTTACATTCTTACCGATAGAGCAAACTGACTGCAGATGGACCCATTTCTTATCTTGATTTGCTCATCAAGTACACAAATAAAACATGTAAATTTAAATAAGTATATTTGTTTCGTTGATTACATTACAAATTACCAAACAATAGTGGTAGTACAGTTCGTAAAAAGTTTGGTGAATCATTCCCAATTGGTACAAAAAAATGTGTACATAATATGTTGCAGATGTATGTATAAGTACATCAGTAAAAAAATAAATATATACAATTATAGTGTCAACGATTGTAACAATTGTTGAACATTTCAATCGCTTCATACTGGCATTCCATCAATGCTTTCCAGAAGAACACTAAAGTCCTCCATACTCTCAAGAATTATAAATTGTGTAAGTGACATAATTTTGTTATCAAAATATATTTCGCCGTGTATGTTTGGTTAGACAGCAACTCTTTTTCTGATGCTGCAATCGTTTTCGATCTTTTGCACGACTATGAAATCCTTATATCCTTTTGTGTAACTCCACTGCGATGAAGGTACAATTGACGAGTTGAGTTTTCGCTTCAAATACTTGAAATCGAATTCCGGGCTACTCTTCTTTAATTCGCGATTCATGTATAAAATATTAATCCATAATTATTTTAAGACTGTTAGATAATATTTTATTATTGCAAATATCATAACCTTTAGTAATTTGATTCCCATACATTTCATGTTTTGCTATGCATTCACTACTTATTCCATACATTGTACTTCCTCCTGACTTATTTTACTAGTTATTTACCCACTTTTGGACTGCACAGTCTATCAAACTTTATTTATGGAGCTTTAAAAGCAAATACGTTTAGGCATTTTAATAGCGCTAATAATGTTTACACCGTTAGCATAACCTCATTATGTCATTTCACTATTCAAAACATATGGTCGATCTTTCTCGTATTTTCAGTGAGAAAGTCAAGGACAGCTACAATGTATACTGCGCATGGGCCAGTCGTTTTGGGCTGTTTCTTTCAGCGGATCGCCTCGTTTCGGTTCAGAAATTGATGCCACTTGTGAATCATTTTTTTTCAATCATGTTGTAGAGCACCTCAAGCCACATAAAAAGCATTCGGGAGTCAAAGTCGTTCAAGGTCATTCAAGGTCAGTATCGATGATACGAATTTAAATATCTCGGACTAGCAAATATTTGGGATTCTTATAAACATTTGATAGTGAAACACTTGGTAAGAAACAAAATTAGCTGGATTGCATAAATTCGTAGCTTAACCTTCTATGGGCCAAATTTTTGTTTTAAGTTATCTATTCTGGCTTTTTTCTCATGAAAAAAGCCAAAAGTATTTGGTAAAATATCGATACCCTAAAATGTGACCTGAAAGTTACACGGGCCCAAGAGGGTTAACTATTCAAAAATATGCTGTGAAAATTTCAAATCGACATTTGCATTCGTTTAAATTTTATCAGCGTAGTACCGAGCGTCTACCGGATGCAGACTGCAGGCTAAATCGCACAGCAGGTACGTTTTCTCGAAACTAGTTTGTTTACATTTGCGGAATGTCTCGCCCAAAAAGTGATAAATCGATCATTATGAAAATTGACAGTGTGACGCTTTACGAAATTACGAAATATATGAACCAACTTTTGAGATGCCATCACGATTTAAAGGATTTTTTTTGCATGATTAGTGAAATATGACGTAAATTTTATTAACACCTGCCAAATTTTTAATTTTCATTATTTTCTACCGCATTGAGGTTCATATTCTTAGAAAATAAGTTATTAATGTAAAATGAAAACCTTTTTAACTTCAAATAAAAATTGGAATGACTACACATCGCGCAATTGGAGAACTCTAGTTATGACCTTCAGCGGACATCAGTGTTTATCTTTATTATTTTTAGCTAAAACTATTCTAAAAAATTCAGAAAAGTTATTCGAAATGTGAATAAAATGATGTCAAGATTTAATTGAATTCTAATTAATTCTTCCCACCTAAAAAAAAATCAGTGAAAATGCACTTCCTAATATGGTCTCCCCCCTTAACCGAAACATGTGTACTTACCTAATTCAGTATTCCATCAAGAATACTGAATTAGTCAGTTCGTTATCCTAATACGTCGGATAACGAAATGTCGCTAGTAAACATTGACATTAGCAACTCTTTTCGCTATGTGCCACCACAGTGGCGACAGTCGTGTCTCCGGTCGTAAAGGATTAAGATAATCAATGGACAATGACACTACTCGAAATTTCGACGCAACCATTTTCAATAGAAACACAAACAACGTATTTCATTGCGAAAATTGCATTACATTTACATACAATGGAATGCTAATAGTTTGGTACGGAGGTGTAAAAAATTACCTTCCTTTCTAGACAACAATAAAATATATATAACGCTTATATCCGAGACAACACTTTACTGATGTCAACTATTTTAACGTACAAGGATTCAATTTGTAAGACACGAAACATCCAGATGACACTGCCCACGATGGTACAGTTATCATCATTCGACGTAGTAGGTATTAAACATCGCGAATTAATTAAGTACAAAAAAATTCTTGCAAACTACCAGTATTGAAATCAAAGAATGGAACGCGCCTGTAATTCTATCCAAAGTGTATTATCCACCAAGGCGTGTCACCAAACATAATTTCACCGATTATTTCGAAACATTAGGATCTCGATTCATTTCTGGCTGACATTTCAATGTAGGACATAAAGAATGGAGCTCAAGAATTAATGCAGCTAGAGGTGGACAATCTCAGAAAACAATATCAACAAAAACTATTATACACTCACTACTGGTGAGCCTACATACTGGCAAAATGACCTGGATATAGTCCTAGACCTCTTGAATGTCTTTATCTATATAGAAATTCGAAAAACTTGTAGACATGGAATCAAATCTTGAACTATCCTCCGATCATGCATCATGCCCATAAGTACTGGTATAATACTCAAAAGCATTCCCACTACATTACACGAGACAAAACCATAAATTGGAATAAATTTAGAAATATTAGTATAAAGAAAAAATAATTTCAATATTCCACTTAAAAATAAGAGCGAAATAGACAATCCCAATGCCTAGTATCTTTGATACAAAATGTAGCATGGGAATCAAAAGCCATATTGGATGATATTCAATTAGGAAATAATTACCGTGTGAAAGTAAATTGCAACTTAGCAGGAATCCTATGGATAAATCAAGTTTCAATAAAGCTACGAAAGAAAGAAAAAAGTTTATATCCGAATATAACAAAACCCTCTATAACATCGGCTACTCGCGCTACTGACTCCTCTCTCTCTCTCTCTCTCTGTCTTTCTGCAAAGTAATGAAATATCTAAGAAAAGTTCACTTGCAGTCCTCGACGGTAAGAAACATTGATAATCAGTGGGCAAGAAGGGAAACAAACAAAGCAGAAATATTTGCCTAATAGGTATTAGGCAAATATTTCTGCTTCATCTAGGTAGATGAAGTATTTACATCCTTACCTCCAGCACAATGTAAAATTAAGCATGAAAACACGATTCAAGAATTTCCAAACTCCCCCCTATCTATAGCACGGTCAATTAAAGCGTTTTCTCATAATGAAGTTCACAACTTCATTAGATACAAAATTAACTTAAAAAAATCTCCAGGACATGATCTTATCACCGATAAAATCTTCAGAGAATTACAAAAAAAAAGCAATTATATTACCGACAGTCCTCTTCACTAGCTGGAAAACCACTAACAGAAGTTACATCGTACATTCCCATACGTTAACTACCAGTAACGTCAAGACTTTTCGAAAACCTACTACTGTCGAGAATGATCCCACACATATCGCAAGACTAACTAATACTGGATCATCAATTTAGATTTCGACATTATAGTACTATTCTACGATTGAACAAGTACACCGAGTACACAATGTAATTCGGAATTTACTTGAAAAGAAGAAGTATTGCTCAGCTGTCCTTATAAATATACTTACAGTGAGTTTTCGACAACGTTCAGCACGATCACTTGCTCTTCGAGATTAAAAAAAGCAAAGACTGAAAATTCTAACCCAGTGAACACACTTTGTAACAGCAATGGAACTCAGAAATCTCAAGTAATGTCACCGTTGTTGTATTCCTGATAACGAGTTCATTACATAACACGTTACTGTCATGTGATATTGCCCTACAGTAGACACGGTTTGTAACAGAAATGTTGCGTAGAAGTTGCATTATTGCATATTGTCAACTATAAATCATAATATTTATAGTTGAACATCGTGATTTCTAGCAGTTTATTTCAATAGTCTTTTTTCAGTTGTGATTTAAAGCATTCACTGATCCCATAACTGTTTCAAAAAATCTGCTCAAGGTCATTTTAATATAATTCAATATAACGTTCAAGAAAATTCCCGCAATTTTCCAAGAAATTGTCTTACAAAATTTATACATGATGATTTTACCTAGATAAAATAAATTGCTTACATATCCGTGGTAAGCCAATTGAATTTAGTGGTAGTTTTCAAATTATGTTAAATAGCATATTAATTCCTTTTTGGAAGAAATAATGCGCACACGTGTTCCATTGGAATTTGTCAACGTGACCTCTGCATGGTTTCGATTTGCGAAGCAACGATTTGCACGGTTGCAAGGAAAAAGAAAGCCCCAGGACAATGAGCCTGAATAAAGAGAAAAAGAAAAGAAAATGTGACTTATTCCTAAAAGTACGTACTTTTGGAAAATGTCAGATTTAAAAGTTTCTATGATTTATATAATTCACTTTCGATACAAAACTTTATCTTTTTTCAACTATTTTTATACTAAAATAACAGCTTCTATTGTATTTTCTAACAATAAGTGAAAAATATTTGTATCCGTTTTTGACTAATCTTTCTATTGTTTTATTTGATTATTATTTTATATAACTGCATAAAAGCTTCTATTCAACATTTTCTAATTTTAAAAGACGTCTATTAGTTACTGATTAATGTTTATAATTATTTTATTCCATTATTATTTGATATTATTCTAAAAGATTCTATTCAGTATTTTCCTATTCATTTATTCAGGCTGAAATTTAGAAAAACAATAATTAGGATAGCAAACTATACCCAAAGAATATATTTGATTTTTGCTATTCAAACATCGTTATATTTTATATATATAATACTTCTTCATTATTCTGACATGTATAAAGAATGAAGAAATAATATAAAATACGTTTGATACATAATTAAACGAATCAAATAATTTCTACGTCGATTTCTGCCTACTATATCCTCGAAAAAGAGTTTTAATTATATAATATATACTATTTTCATTACTAACACATTACTTGTTACTTCCATATTTCCTAACTCATACGAACTTATTGATGTGTTGAGTTATGTAACAGTAATGTAACAAAAATTACATTACTTGTAACATTCAGTAGGTGGCAATAGCACCTTACGTGTAAGCAACATCTAACGTTCTTATAACATTGCATGTGATCTTCAGGACACAACGGCAATATTGTACAAACATAATTGTGTTCACTGGGACGTACGCTATGAACAAGAACACTTCTCATATTTTTAATTAAATCTTGCACCAGTACCCTACACGAAAGAAAAGTTACTGTTGCAACATACGCTGATGCCACTGCAATACTTGCATCGAATAAAAATCCCACAATGGCATCAAACCTAGTCCAGCAAGTGCTACCAAAAATTAAGAGCTGACTAAAAAATGTAGGATTGCGAAGCAAGCGAAACCAAATCAGTACACATATCACACTCATCTTAGGAGAAGATAACTGGCCAACTACTTTATCAAAGCACAAACCTCTTCCAACAACAGATGAACTAAAATATCTGGGAATGCATCTAGATAGAAAGCTTAGCTAGAGCTATCACATAAAGGGGAAAGGAAAGAATTAGACACAAAGCTAAAAAACATTATACTGGCCAATGGAAGGATATTATCAGTCGTTAGCAGAAAATAAACTGCTAATGTATAAGATAACAGTTAAAGCTATCTGGACTTACAGAATAGAATTGTGGGGAACAACTAACAAATCTAATATGAATATACTACAAAGATATCGCAATCAAAACTAATAAGAACCATCGCAAGTCTTCGGTGGTATATTTTGTATAAAACTCTACACAACGACTTAAAAATAAATTATGTCACTGAATCCATTCAACAATTCGGCAAAAAGTATCAAGTGACACTTGGCAACCACATGAACCAATAGGCTAGAAGATTACTGGACCGTCATGGCGAAACAAATAGACTCAAATACGCAAAAAAATCTGATTCAGACACTAAAAACGACGATATGAAAAAAGGAAAAGGATAGGCAACTATAAATATGATTATCAATGGATATTCTATGCAGAGACAAACTTGTATATCCCAACTCTGTCACAGATTCAGAAGTGTCCAACTCTGGAACAAA
>JAPYZT010001805.1:0-18947 GCA_030522965.1 Tryphoninae sp. A BG-2022a | reverse complement strand
CGTCGCTCGCTCACGGACACACGCCAGTATGATTGTGTACTGGGCGCGTAAGAGACTAGAGAGGGGGTAAGTTTTACGCGCGATCTGGCTGCAGTGGTGCCACGTGCGTATATTTCCCCGAGTGAAGCGCCCTCTAGAGCTCGTAGTTCTCTGCGTCTATGTACATATCCTAGGTCGACACCACTCTTGAGGCTTCGGTGGCGGAATAACGAGCACCCGCGAGACGCCATGCGAGTTGGAATAACTATATATGCATATGTAAGAGCAGAGTGGCTGAAATGAGTGGGTGAAGGCGGGTATATACGAGGCAACTCTAGTTGCTGGAGCGGTGAAATTCGAACGAGCAGTCGAGGACTCTGGTGGTTCGTTGTATGCTCCAGGCTCACAGCTCGTGTGCTGCTTCTATACGCTTTCATCCCTCTTTCTCTCTCGCTCTCTCCCTTCATTGCCCTTTCTATATACCATGATCGTCACTTTGCGATCTTTGGTTGAGCAACTCAAACTAGCAGCTCTCTATCCCTCTCGTTTCTCCACTTATCACACTGCAGTAATACCAGATACGGTAATTTTACCTACCACTTTACTCTCAACGTGTACGTGTACATACAATATATAAATATAAGTATGTACGTATATGCATTTGCGCGTACGCACCCGTTCGGTTCATACGTAACTACCTTTGATTATGGGATTCTGTTCGTTGCAGCGCATGAAAGTTGCGTCAAGGATCCATCAAAACTGTAGACACTCATTCGCGAATCAGGTTGTACTATTGTGCTAATACTTGCATACTTACATTAGGATATCCTGCGATTTATTGAAAATAGAGTCAATAAGGTACGTTAGTTCAGACCCTCCTTGGATTGTCTATGTAGCCTTGATCGATCACTTCCTTCCCTCCCTCTCATTGTGCTGACATTTACCACATGGAATCATGACGAGTGAGTAAGGTGCTCCGTTTCATCGTGTGGGCTTTTCTCATTATCACGCATCCCTCAGCCACTTTCAGGACCGTAAAAGACGCAATTGTGCAATTTACAGAGTGCGATGATGAAGAAAAGTGCGCGGGCAAGATAACGAGGACGCCACAGCGTTTGTTACACCGGAACGAGACAATTCTTATGAGTACATTTGGTAAGAAATAAACGGTAGCTAATGAAGCCATCCTCGTGTATAAATATATGTATGTGGAAAGAAAGTGTACGAGACAAATGTTGAATTGCGACACGTTGCGAACGTCGTCGCTTATGGCGCGAGACATCGTACTGTATCACGGGAAGTCCATTAACCAGGTTGATTATGAGGCACGCGATCTAAAATGCTTTGTTGGTAATTAAAGGCTGCTTGCCGGGAGCAGGGGTTGCCTTTAACGCTTCGAACACGGGGATTTGGTGAAACTCGGGTCCTCCCGTGCTCGCAGACGCACGCACACCAACGATGCGGCGACGGAGAGCGACTAAGAGAGAAAGCGAGGAATGAAGGATTTAGGTACGGTTATAACAATGCCAGGGTTGCAATTTATAAACGCTGGACACTATAAGAGGTATTGAGGGTGAAAGTGACGGTACCGCTGGCACTCCTTAGCAATACGAGTTTCCGGAAGTCGAAAGAACGGAATGGCGATGTCGCCGACTGTCACCGTCTGGAAAGTATGAGCACGCCGACGGGATTTTTTTTTTAAGAACAGCTTCAACCCATCGTAAAACTTATGACTTCACGACGCTTCGTCCATTACGAGCGCCGATGGTTGGGGGAGACGCCCAAAACGAATAAGATGCGATGCTACTGTTTCCACTTAACTCGCCATTTTGCGAATAAGGCGGAAGATTGAGGAAAGTGAATTCGAGCTTGTGAAAATAAAGTTCATGCGAAAATTGGAAGCGCTGGCGATCGATCATTGATCGACTCGATTGGAACATGAGATAATCCGATGCACTGCATTGGAAAGAAGATCACCTCTTAGCCCTTCGTACCATCAAGAAGTTACTTATTTTAGAGGTCCCGTTTTTAATTTTCCATGAATGGAACAAAGAACCCCGTGAGCTATTCATTAGGCACGCGAGGAGAATGGGGTGCTCGAGTCACTTCCTTTGAATGACAGGCACATTGCTTACGTCCTCACGCTGACATCTCTCGCACGGCTTAACCTCCTCTTGTCTCGCGCACCACATTCTCATTATCCTAATTGCAATCGCACTCGCCCCTTAGGACGACGATTCAACCCCTATACTCTGACTTTCTTACTTACTTGCCCGCATCTGCAATATAATCAGCATCCCAGCCTTACAAGGACGAAACTACCCCAAATGCTCAATTAATTGAGAATAATTACAAAGTAAATGTACGTGCAAGTATGGAACTCGTGGGGTAGATGCTTGAGCGCAAGTAGATACGCTTAAAGCGTGAACGTGGAGGCCCATGAACAGTGAACACTTGCTAAGTGGTCGCACCGTCGAACGTTGGGCCATGATTTGTTATAACAGTTATGGCTCATTATTCCGATTTATTGTCCATCGATATCCGATGCACCATTGATAGCTGCAACTCTAATCGAGCCTATTTATCCACTGTCAAAACAACCGATCGATTGATCCGAAAACAGTGGCGTAAAACTTACGATCCATTGTCAACGAATTGCCATATCGAACAAACCCAGGTCATTGAAGATAATAATAGGTAAAAGGTACGTTCGCCATCCATGAAGGTTCTATGCGCAATGTTACATAGTTCTCCAGGTTTATACCTTCAAAGAAACAAACAAAATCCTTCATCACCGATACTCATTGCGATTGCATCGAGTGAAAAGGAGAGACTCGAACGAGGATATAGGCTTTGCGAAAGCCCGGTAATTCATTTATCGACCTGTAACAACGAAATGGTATCTAAACTAGCACTATAGGATTGGTTCGAAAACGTAGTGGCAATAGCTTATGTGGGACAACAACAGTGCTGAACGATGCATGCACCGGCATGCATAACGCCCGCGCCGAGAGATTGCCGACGACAACGACCATGTCGACGGGGACCAAAAGAGACCTGGTACCATGGCTCTCCAAGCGATATATCTAAACGTATAGCGAATGCAAGCCACCGAGTAATATAGGGTGACGAGCTGAGGAAGCACAGGGTGCTATATATCGGTGGCTATCGCTGTTCCTAATGCCAGCAGAGGGGATTGTCGTTGCGGTTCTTAAAGTGGGCTAGGGGATGAGAGCACCTTGTTCGTCGACCTGGCAAAAGTGAACCAGCGAGTGGCGTGCTAGGACATTCTATTCCCTTCCCTCGCTGTACACCCTCCCACATGTGTGTATGGCGAGTCAGTATATATATATATATATATATATATATATATATATATATATATGTACGTATTCGAACGAGAAGAGTCCACAATGCTGGCCTGGGGCTCTCTATAATATATTATTACTGGCAGTGTCGCGGCCCTCGCGTTCTACTACATAATACTTACTATCTGAATGTTATATATAAATATATATATATACACACGTGCGTATATGTGTGTGTGTCGCACAATGCCTAGAGCAGGGCAAAGGCCCGTAGGCTTGTTTATAGGAGGAGGAACGAATACGCGAAGACAACGACGGCAACGAAAGGGGTGGTATAGAGGTAAAGAGAACGAGAAAGACGACGACGTTGGTACGTTCGGGATTGCCATGATACAGCAAATCCTCACGCGCGCCATTACTATATTCAAGTGAACTCCCAACAACGCGCACGACAACTACGAAAACGGAATGCATTATCTCACTCTCGGTATAACTCTTTGCCACAGGGGGTATACCACGAGAGGAAAATACGCTACAGAGTCGATAGAAATTCAGCAGAGTACGTTATATAGCGTAATATAAGAGACTGCATCTGCTGTCTGCAACGAGTAAAAGAGTCGAGAGCCTGTAACACGTATGCACCGAGGATGATCGCTGCGGGGCAAAATGTAGCGAATCCAGAGAAATAGCGAATGTACTTAGATGTTTCTCGACTATCCGGAAGTCGATATCATCCCTTTTGCGGGAGGAGCTATAGCTTTCCGGACGGGTGTCCCAAACGGAGCTGAAATTTATTCCGCGTTATGACTTAACCTCTGTTGAATCTCTACGACGATTTTGAGGCTCCCGCGGAGAATCTGACTTATCTAGGCTGGTCACGCTTGGAAACAAAAGACCTTGTAGGAACGATATTTGCCGGAGTATTAAGGATTTCGCAGCAACGTCTGGGCAACCTTATGAATACAGTTTCGGTTACATTAGCATCTGGTTCATTATCGCTCGACTCTCCGCACGCTCGTTCCGTTACCACGCGTATAATTGCGACCACCAGCATCCCCACGATCTTCAGAATAAATTTTCCCCTGCTTTCCGTCAAAGTGGCTCGATACCAGCGAAAATGAAGTAGGTAACTAGCCCGTAGAGGATTGCGAATCAAGAATCGACGAGATTTTCACGAACAATAGCGATTCGCTCATTTGTTCAAAAACCTAATTAATAATTACGGATGAAAGTGCACCCTGACCTGAGTACGATCCTGACCTTATAACAAAAGGAAACAAATTCTACCGCGTCCAGTTATCGCGAGAGACATACGAGTGATACAATGATAAAAAAAACCGACCGGTGAAGGGCACTCTCGCATTCGCGAAATGGCATGAATGGGGGCGCTGAAGTGATGTTAGCGAATTTCGGGCTGCGAATTTCCGCATAAAGTTGCGTTTCCATGTAGGGAAAGCTGCTTTTGGGCAAGACTCGCATTTCCCCCACTATAGTTATAATAGGTATCGCAGTCCTGTACACGCGCACTCGGGTATGTGCCAACGACAAGTTCGCCAACGCGCTATACGAACTAAGAATACAAGGGCTCTCATTGCACCCCCCGAGTAGGTACCAGCTGCGCTTGGCTTTCGTATACCCGCATCACATACCGACAAAAGGGGCGAGCCGGTACGCGACTGAGAAAAGATTCCTTTTGTAACTCACCCCCACCGTTGCATGGATCGCGCTATGTAGCTGACGCGAGCACGGATAACAGTAACGATCCCTTTTACGGGATGATTCACAATAGACCTTGTACGTTTTCAACATATAATATCTGTTATTAATCTAAACAAACGAATTTCAACCGCACCGACGAATGACGTTTTCATTTCGTACTGCGCTAAGCGTTCTCTTATCGTGGATCGTGTATCGGATTGTTTCATTGGTCATGATTTTATTGATCGAGTACAAAATTATGGGTCTAATTTCGAAAATGACTCGGTAGGTCAATACGCCTCGCGGGTCGTACGTAAAAGTGGTCGAGCACAATCGTTCGGTATTACGGCCGGATATAAATTTCATTGGCTCGCCAACTTTCACGTGAACCATACGGTATACCCGAGCACCGTTAGATGCTTCTTGGCGCCCATGACCACTGGAGGCCATTCCCGAGCTCCATAAAGTCCGCCTTATCGCGACGCGAAGCTTGCGAGAGGAAGAGTCCCCACACCACCTACCGCTTCGTCCCACAACCCTCGCCACTACTGGTAACCGGACTCGGGATGTAGAATGAGATTTTGAATTTCGTTATATCGCGGGGATATATAAACGAGGGTAAAATGCATACGGTCGCTGGAGAAACGAACAAAGAGGGAGAGCGAGAGAGAGAGACTCGGTAGAAAATATAACACTTCCAGGCTCGATTCCAACCTGGATTCTCCACGTCCCTATTCCCAGGCAGGCGAAACGAACCAAAAAAGAACGACGCAATCAGACCGGCTTCTACCAAATTTTCTTCCAGGATTATAGTCAAATTCCAGTGTTGAAGAAAAACTAGCGAGGTCACGAGGCTTCCGGTACGGGCGTGCTCCATATCTTTTACGAAATGAAAAAAATGCATACATACACGCAGTTACGTATAAAAGGAACTTGGATCGCGACGTTAATGTCTAAACGGTGTATAGTACACGTATGGCGGGGTGGTAATCGTACGGCGCAGTGGTCGCGGGTATAGCGGTCACGCGCGTTAAAACCGGACGGGACGTTTCGCTCAGCTGGCCCGTTATGTTCGTCAGTATATTACATATATCTATGTATGCAGGTATGTGGCGGTAGTCCCGATGGTGTGGCCGCGGGGGCCAAACGCGAACTCAAGCTCGGACTTGCCACCGGAGAGTTCTTTAATGACCTCACCGGGCTACGTGCACGATCGTTATTTTTACGAGAGCGAGCACGTCGCCCCGTGATCGCCACCGTCGTCGTCAGCGTCGACAACGACGACAGGGTGGCAGAGCCAACCCCGTTGGCTATCTTCCGTTCTTTCTTTCTCGTCCTCGCCGCCATCGTCTACTCCTCTCACTTATGTGTTTCCGTCCATGTAAAGTATATATATTTCTATGTATGTGTATGCATATAAAGGTGTTTCACGATCACAACTTACAATCGCGCTATGCTTTTCTGTCCAACTCCATCGCGACGCCCTCTCGTTTCGAAATTAGCCATCGACAAAGTACGTCGTAAATCCGTAAGAAAGATAATTATTCTCGCGGGGTACCGAGCTCTCGCGTACTTTTACCCGCGCGCATTGCCCATATCACTCGGCTTCGCGTAAGCTCTCTTCCGCCCATCAAGCGGCATTTCGTTGGAAATAACGCGTTCGTTACAACGAACACGAGAGCACTCCGCAGGTATGAATAATACCTACCCTTTCGGCTTGGTTTTCTATATCACGCGTCGTACGTAGGTACGCTCGTCGGCGTGCATCCGGGCTTCGACTCACTTCTTCTCGGTACAAAAATCGTCGATGGTGCTCCGTCCATACCGATTATCCATTTCTCGTTACCTTGCTCCGTTACTTTTCTCTCTATTTTTCTATTTTTTTTATCATCGACCGTTGAAAGTTTCTTGAGATAAAAGCGAACAAAGCGCATCGCGGATTTGAAGAAACGAAGTTTTATGTTTTTTTATTTTTCCTGAACCGATAATCGAATGCGAAATAGATTAGCTCACTTAAGTTTGGCTCGCTACCCTACCCTCCCTCTCTCGCTCGGTGTGCGTGTATGTGTTAGTGCTCGGGGAAGATACCTTAAAGTTTTCGGGGTCGAACATCGGCTCCCTTGCCTCATAATGGAAAGGCGAACTCCAACGGTACCAGGCAGACGGGAGGAGGGAGAACGAGAGTTGGAGGGCGGCAGAGGTAAACTGAACCGGAGAAAATCGAGTAACTCGAGCTTTAAAGAAAATGGAACAGAGTGAGAGGAGTTCAAAGAGTTAGATAGATATTTCCTAGAAAAATCGATCGCGAGCAAATCAAAGGACTCAATCAAGAACCTCGCATAGACTTCTTTGTTATACTCTTCTTGCACCCTATTAACATCTGAATCTAGTTTCTTTCTTATTGTTAACTCCGCGTGTAGCATTTTTATTAACTGTCGGAATGTCATTTAGCGAATCAAACAAGAAAAAAAGGAACAGCAACTTGTCAATTTCAATATTTATAAAATTGTTAACATAACTTTGTTTATATCTATAGATAAGTAAACGAACGAATTTATGTTTTATATTTTAAAAGCTGGTAAGATTCATAACCGAGTAGGGTTGTAGAATAGATGTTCAACTTTTGGTATAGAAATTTACTCTCGAGCGTTTTGAGGCGAGAATAATATTTCTCCTTGAAGAATCTCAGTTCACTTAATTTCTTCTTAATATGAATTATTGGCCGATGTGATACGTAATTCTCAGCGCGAGTTCACCGAGTACTTTTCTTCGTAAATATGTATAGTATGTGAAAGTGTTATGCGGAGATACTGAGAGTTCAAAGACTAAAGCACGAGTGTAATATATAAAGGCGCTTGAAACGCGAAGACGACAGGTGCACCAAAGTGCATTGTCGTTGGCAAAAGCACGGAAGCGGCAGAGGTATCCCGTTCTCTAGCTCGTTCAACGACGAAGGAAAGAGGAAGATAGAGTCTTAGATTTGCACGGCAAACGGGATAGCTCCGCAAAGACATTTCTCTTGCAATATGTGTCCGAAGAAATAGGCCGAGATCGTAGTAGCGAGCTGGGACGAGGCTTCGGAGACCGAATATACATAGCAAACCCTTGACTCTCTTCGTGTATACGCCAAGAATAAGAATACGATTCAATAGAATCGATTTCATTCAACTTCTGTCACACGTATAAACACATCTATATGGATATTTCTTCTAGATCCCAGCTTTATTAGAACATTGCTATAGAAAACTCGAGATCCACCAAAAAAATCATCCCCCTGCGTCGCCATAAAGATTTCTCAGCGAGAATTCAGGATCGATGTTGAACGCAATTCAGCTAGATTTTTATTGAATTTCCCTTTTCAAATATTTATCAAAAATTAAAAATACGTTTTTTTGAAATATTGCTATTTTTAATTGTTGAACCAGACATAGAAGTGTTACGTATGGAATCAAGTTGCAACGTGGTTATTTTTGTATGTAGGTACGCATTATACATTTTAGAATTATGTATTATTCTAGATACGAGTATTTGGTAATGCGGTGGCTACGAGACGGGTCGCCAAGGAAGACGGTGCTGTTTTAGCTCGGGGATGAAGTCACAGCTTCCCACGGGAGGGTGAGTTAGCCGACGTCGCGCGACTCCCGCACACCGACCAGCGAACTACCGTGACGGTTAAGTAACTGGAACGAAGCGCCAGACCGGCTTCGCAAACATAAGCGTCAGGCCGTAACAGACCGGGGAAATACTATATAGATATAGTTTCATATACGTATATATTTAAACATATCTATATCTATACAGTTACCGGGAGAGGCACGAGATCAATTGCTTTAAAAGAGACAAGCCCTTTTCTCCGCTGCGCAAACTTTGCCCATTATCCGATCGAAATTTTCCAGCCATTGCAAAATCAGCAGGTTTTTCAACGGAATTTCAACCAATTATGATGAATAAAAGAATTATTAAAAATCCCCGAAGATCTCAAAGATCTCAGGTAATATAGTTAGTTATTCTTCGTCAATGTTAAACCACCCTTACGAAGATGCAATCACAAGGATTGAAGCTGACTTTCTTAAAATACCAAATTCAACAATTTTTGTCATAACATTCGACTTCTTGGCTATTTCTTCCTCTGCCTCTCTCTCTCTCGCTCTCTCTCTCTTTCTTTCTTTCTCTCTCTTTCAGTCGCCTTATTCTTGAACCTTTTTTGACCTTACAAGAGAGCGCTCGAGCGTCTCGCACATCGTCGTGACGCGAAGTCTGTGCAATATGCACGAAACGACGAGCGAATTCTTGTCTGACCTGATTCTTATCCAAAGAAAATATCTGTCGTGTCAGAGAGTAGATAGAGAGAAGAACGAAAGGTAGATTAATGAAAAAGGTAAAAAAAAACATAACAAGTAACACCGAGTGCCTTGCTAGTACAGCTACTATACTAGCCTGCACTTAACTCTCACATATTTTTACTAGCCAGACTCTCCGTGCGCGAGAGAGACGAGTATAACCTCGAGAAAATGGAGAACTTTTGGGTGCATTATGCGAGTACCAATTAGGAAGTTATTTCTCGCGGCTTTTCCTGCCTCTCTGCCTCTCTCCAGCGACGTCAAATATTTCTATATGTATATATATGCATATATATATATATATGTACATATATTTTACCGTGAAAATTTGAGAAGCGAACGTAATGGGCAACGGAGGTTGCACGTCAGTGGTACATATAGCGTGCGGTTGTGATGTTTGCTACAGCGAAAGAGCTTGAGCTCCGAGACCGAAGTGGAAGAGGATCGAGAAACTGTACGTGAATATATATATATATATATATCTATATAAAACAACATCGTGGTATGTCATGACCGTCGTGAAGAAGCGAGAAAAGAAGAAAAAAACATCGCGTTGTATTATGTATACTTTTATTTCGTCGTAGAGCGAGCTTTGTTTTGTCAAAACTTTTTTCTCTTCTGGTAGTTTCCTCGTCGAATTGCTGAAAATGTTGCGAACAGATAAATCCAGTTAAAAATACGCTAAAACAATGTCAGAATAGATGTTTGAATGATTCAACTCTCAAGTGTAAATACGTGCAACAGTTTTATCAATGAGTCGATTTATCGGGATGACTGGGATTAAATCAGAGTCAAGCTAATGGCTCGATCCATCCCACGAAATATTTATAAATTGGAAAATCGTGGTGGAATGTTTAAAATTGAGTTAAGAACTCGAGGCCATCGTTAGACCAACTAACGAAGGAATAACCGTTGCGAGTGAGTGAGACGATTGAGGGAGCATGTCGGGAGTAGGAAGACGACTCGCGGAATGAACACCGAAAGAGACACTCGCTCATCAATCTCCAAACGAATAACATCCCTTCGAATACGAGAAAGTTGCGAAGAAAGAGGTGGAGATGATCCTTAAATATCGGACTAGTGGATAATTGACTGGCCAGTAATTTTCCACTCCGATTTACAAATCACTGTTCATCAATCGGACTGGATTCTCCATCATAGTGGACGAAATTCCTCAAATGTCATCAGGGAGGAGACTGATCTAAGTCGCGGCATTTCTTCTTCATCAAAACACCCCCCCCCCCCTCATCCACTCGGAACGTCGCTGATGGAAAACTACTCTACATTTTGTTTAAAGAATGTATGGATGAATGTATTTTTGTTTATTGATAATAATCTGGAAATCGTCCCAGACAATCGATATTTTATAATGTTAGTTTATATTATCTTTGATGAAATGTAAAGTTTCTCTAATTAAGTTCTCGATTGAATAATAATAAGACGAGATTTCTTTTTCATTATGACCAAACGTCATAAACCTGTTAATAAAATAGAAAAGAAAAAGACACGTTACACACTGAAACCTTGATAGTTTGTGACGTATCTGGCTTCATCCGTGAGTGGACATTGAAGATGCCACTCGTTTATGCAGATATGTTTGAAATCGAGATAAAACGAGGACGGATTTACATGCCAGTTTAATTTATACTAATTCACGACAAATAGTTTCCCAAAACAAAAAAAGAAATGAAAATGTACAAGTCGCGGAGGATCGAGATTTTCATCCGGTGGAAACTTGAACTGAAAAGTAGCAACGGAAAAAGGTTGAAACGATGACAACGAATGCAGGAGTGAATCTCGTACTAGCGATCTTCTCTTATTTTTCTTTTTCTCTCACTGCGATTTTTCTTCTTTTACGGAAGACGAAGTGAGAGGGAGAGAAAGAAAATCGGAGATACCGTCAGCCTGACGAGAGACGTTGACAAATATATGCAAATTAAAGGTTTCAATGCTTACGAAAGGACGACCGCGACGTCGTTTTGCCTGTATATTTTTATTATATACATTTATATCATAGATATGTACCTACGTACATCAATTCTACCTCAGAGACGGAGGAAATTATGATACGAAATTGCAACGTCATTGCGAGAAAAAAAGTAACGAGACCCTCGAGGGAAAAAAAAGAGCGACAGGAGAAAGGTACGGAACTTGTTGAAAACACCCAAAGGGTTGGCAATTAAAATCAGTTTGCTTATCATCACATCTACACATCAGTTTGAAAAATATAACCAAAAGTGATATTACGTGCAGCAGCACTTTAAAACCAGCATTTAGTTTGATGGATTTGAGAACGGAATTGATTAATTGATGTTCGTTCGTCGAGTCATAAAAACGAATACCACCTCCACAATAGAGATGACATATTCTAGGAAGATGTTTGCAATACGTTTTATAAATCCTCATTCTTTGATCGAAGTCATCGTTTGTTCTCCCAAAAACTAGCTAAGTGCCGAGAGCGATAAATGCCCGACCTAACAAACGTAAGGGCTGTACTACTCGTATATCCCCGCGACTTTCGAAGAAATCGTTGGTCCGCGCGTAGAGAAAACCGGGCGTACAACCCGAGCAATTAACTCGGAAAATAATTCTTTTCCCTTGTCCTCTCTTGTTTCCTCCCTGTTTTGTTTCACCATGGGAATACTACTAGCCTAGACGAACGACATTGTAAATGACCTCAAGTATGCGGCGGTGCAGACGCCGGTTCAATCCCAACATTATCCCTCTTAATGGCTACAACTACCATTTTCCTCCCCATTCCTTCCTCTATCTCTCTCCCTCTCTTCATGTAGTGTGACCCTTTCAAATATGCCCTCGAACCCTTTTCGAATTCCCCTAACTTCTCTGAGCTATATAACTGGATATATTTATACACGTAGGAGGAATGTGTCGAGAGATGTGTGGAAAGCCCTGTCGCTATTCTTGTATAGCTCAAGTCGAGATAATAGCAGTAAAATAGATTGCAGCAAACTTAACGAATGATACAGTAGCGAGATTATATCAATAAAATGCAAATTTTCCTTTTCTATTTACGTTTTTGTGACGATTGATCTACGCAATTCTAAGATTAGAAGACTTTTTAATGTAACAATGCCAAGATCTTCATTCATTTTTGCAACGCACTTGTGTAAATTGTTTCGAATTAAATAAACTATTTTCGAAACTAGATAAACAAAAGCTGAAATAAAATGTATAGCCTGAAGGGACTGGAATACTTTTCAAATTGATGTCGGAAAAGGCAACATTTTTTTAAATGTATATAGGAGTGAAGGCCTTTTAATTAACTCCAAGAAACATCTTTGAATTGTGCAACTATTTCGACGAAGGGTAAGAAAAGCAGACGCGGGAATACGCTCGTGCGACTTTAACTCTTTCTCCGAGTCTTTTCCAACCCCCTTTATTCGCCTCGGGCCAATCCGACGTGCCACGCGCCTAGCTATTCTCCCCTTACCGCCGTCCATTCTCATACCAACGTTGTAATTCACGGACGGGCGTTGGTATCCGCTATTTTCTCCTCTTTACTGCAGTCTTTATCGTTTCACTCGGCTCACAAGTGCCTACGTGTAGGTACGCGCTTAGTTGGCTAAAACACCTTACCCCTCTTTTTTACCCGCAGCCATCAGTCTCTCTCGTCTCTGTCCTTATCCACACCGTCGTAGATAAGGTCGAAGACAAGGTGGTGTTCCATAGTGGAGAATTTTTGTACGTTGCATTCCAACCGTCGCGTGGTACTGTTATCAGCAATCATCGAAATTTAGTAAGAGCCTTATCGAAGCTAAACGAAGACGTTAGCGATTTTCCATCGGGAATAGGCTTCCGCATATTCTCGGGCTAGCTAATGTTCGATCACGTCCTCAACGAGCCGAGTTATATTTCTATACCTGGATCTATTTCGGTGTCGCATTGTCACGAAATGTCGCCTATGCCAAATGGAAATCTATCTCAAAGCTTGATATCCCCAATCTTGTCACTTCAGGAGACTTCGCCAGGGTTACAAAAGAGCACTACGTGTATACGTGTCGTAGAAATGATGACGTAAGAACACCTCTCAGGCTTTCTCTTCCTCTCAACGTAGACTTCTGAACATTCGCCAAATAGCATGAACCGTAAACAACGCCAAGAGATTACGTTGAGCTTTCGGAGCTTCTCTAAAGCTTTAGAGCCGAATCTTCATCCAGTGGTCGCAGATAGGATATAATGGACCGTAAAGGTACTATACAAATCCTATTTCGCGATAACCCACTCCATCCTCGACTCATCCTTCGCGTTCTCCTATATCTTTTATACATTTTAGGATACCGTATTCGCATAAAGATATCTTCATACCTACATAAACTGCATTCGTATCCTGATGTACTACAAGAAATTTACACACCGACGCGTCTGCCTAGGCAAGGATTGGCGAGAGAAGTCTCCGTCGTGTCTTTGCGTATGCTGGTGAAGAGATGGAGCGTGGGCTCGAAGGAAAGGGGGATGGGGACGACGAATTTCACGCCTCGCTGATATTGGCTACTTTTATACCAACCATACACATAATACCAAATTTCATGCTCTGCCAAACGTTACCAACTACATACGACTTCGTCGTGAGAGAGAGAGAGTGAGGGTGAGAGAGAGAGAGGTGTCGTACGACCGAGCGAAACCACACTGAAACACCAGGGAACCTCAGTATCGAGGCCATTAGCGTATGATAAATTACTCCTTCGGGTGTAGTACATAAAGACATGGACAACTACCGCATTAGTGAGCATATAGGCGTTGATACACCTTCTCGACATTCGCGTAGGTATATGTACGTTCCCTAATACGTTCGCATGAAAATCCATTAAGAATCTCGAGATTTTGTAATCTAGAACATGTTCGCAGCGTATAATAGCTTAACACGTTATGCCACGGAGTAAAGGCGATCAGTCGGCGATTATACACGATCTTGATACTCCATCGATGAAAAAGAAATGCTTAAGCTCCCTCTATTGTGAGACGGGCAAATAATCGTCTTAGAGAAAAATGAGATCGTCGGTACGGTATAAGAGGCCGAAGCCGTTAATTAAAATGCAATCATTCCTTCTATGTGTGAAATTACGTCGCGATATTAATTTGTATCGGCGATTTATTCACTAATGGAGCGAGCAATTTTCCTCGAATAATGGCACGCTACAGTCAGCGACGGAGGTTCGTAATGACGAAACAATTGAAATGAAGGAACATTGAGGGAAACTACGTTGGCCAAGGTTCAATCTGGGAATTTGTTATGTGGCTATGAAACTATTTATACAAACAATATTTTGTGGAGGAGAAATCTTTACATCCGCAGAAATCCAGATTCACTGTTCTCTATGATTGAATGCAAGGTTGTTTGACGAATGAATTATTAAAAATTTATCAAGATGATAAATGCAATGCCACTTTGGTGTCAATTCATTTGATACGCAATATTTTTTGTTTTTTTCTTTCCATGTGTAAAGCATGGTCTTTTCAAATATAATGTTTACTACACACATTTGTAGCAATTGTTCCCGTGCTTCGTTAATGGACATTACAAACGCCAGTCGCACTGGAAATTGCAAACGTTTGAAATCGAATCGCATATATTTTGGTATTATTGGGATGGGCGATAACAGTACAGCTTCTTCTTTAAATTTTCCATTTTTAATTGTAGTTTTGCTGATATTGTTCATCATATTTTCCTCTGAAACTTTAGTACCGTTGCAAAGTCGTGGTGAATTAATGTTTCAACGATTTAGTAAAAGGATGATAGGCACGTCAATTTTCAATATTACAACGTACGGTAGTATGTCTCGCAAATTAAATTAATTTAAGAATTCAGTTTCATAATTAACAACGTGTTCTTGATTAATAAAAACAACAATCGACTTGTATGTTTTAACTTCTCATAATATTCTGTTTTGAATCGTGAAATTTATATAATTAACAATGGTGTTTTTGCTTAACCACTTATGATTTTTGTAATTATCTGTAATATTTTCAAAAAGTTTGTTAATCAATTCGTCGTCTTCCATACTTTAACGGTTTCCAGTCTTGCTTCTCATTGCTCGTCCGTTTCTGGAATTCTCAATGTATTTTTCCTTTTTGATGGACGTGTAGATCTTCCAATCGCTTCCCGATTTAGTCACGATTAATTTGACATTCGCTGTCCAACGAATTATGCAACTAATATATAATATCGAGTCGATCGAGTCGTTAAGACAAATGAGTGTCTTTTATTTCGCTTGTTATTTTGGTCACGTACTTTGACAGCTGTCGAATTAATCTCTTTATATAGATATTCATAAATGTTAATTTCGTTTCGTCCTGCACGTGTTTATTTTCATATATAAAATAAATTCTATTAATGTAGAAATCTTCTATCACAGTTGTAGGTACTATGACTCATCAAACTTTAAGGGCAGGGTAGGGTTTTAACATTTGTTTTTTTTTTCGATTTTTTTTCATTGTAGCTGAAAGCATATTATCTCAAGAATATCGTATCTAAATTTCAAGTTGATCGGGACAAAATTGATGACGTTATGAGTATTTTTACGTTCATGAGTGGGCGTGATCATCTGACTCTATGCGTAAAGGCCGAGCAGATCAGGAAGCCAAAAAACAGACGAAAGAAGGCAGGATTCGTCGTAGACAAGAGCAAAACGATGCTTTACACATCCTGGATGATAGCAACATCCTTTATGGACCTAGTATCGATGATTCAGTGTGAGGTAAATCGATAAATCATACTTATGAACGTTTTATCTCAAATTTTTTAGTGTTCAAAATTTTAAAGGGTTTTTCCCGCCACTCACATTTTCAAAGTCGGTGACCACCATAACTTTAAAACTACTGCACCGATCCTTTCGAAATTATGCACACTATTTCTATACATAATTTACGAGATAACGCTGGAGAGTTTTTTTCAAATTTGTTTATATTTTTTATTTTATAACAACAAATTAACCGATTTTTTCGCTCAAAATCGCGTTTTTTCTTTTAAAGTGGTCCCAAATATTGAAAAATTAAAATTTCGACCCCCCCCCCCCACAGCATTACCTGGGGAACATTCTTTTCTAACGATTATATCGTTAGATTTGTTCGCTCAAAATCGCGTTTTTCCTTTTAAAGTGTTCCCAAAAATTGAAAAATTTTTATTTCAAACAACCCTCCAGCGTTACTTGGAGAAAGTCTTTATCTAACGATATAACTTTGATTTTTTTATTTCATATGATCCAACACGGAGTTATAATAGGCACCGCAATTCAACTTTTTTCCGAGACGCTTGACAAAAATTGCTGCCATCACCGTATTTTTTAATATTTCTTCGTGAAAATTGCACACAATATTCTTCGAATGTCACACTTTAATGTACCATTGGTTTAAATAAATAGATTTTAACCATTTCGTCAAAAAAAAATCATAAAAATGGGCCTTTTTCCCCACGAATTAACCCTACCCTGCCCTTAATCGCAATCGGATGCGTAGCTTACTTGTAAAAAACAAACGAACAAACAAACATTTTTCCATTTTTATATATAAGATTATCATATCTGTCGTGTGATCTTTTTATCTATAATGAGATTAACAAGTGAAACGAAAACTGTAATTAATTTAAATCGAGCATAATCATGGTAACATTTGTGATTGTAAATCGGGCATTAAGGAAGGTTACTGACTAGTCTTGTTATCATAACCAGTTTCCCAATATTATCGAAAAACGATAATGAGAGAACGAGAACAGAAAAAGACAGGTGCTGAATGAAAATTCGTATTTTGAAATACTGAAAAAAATGCATTATTATCGTTAAAGTGTCAATCTTGATAAATCCTTCACTGCAGCTTGACGATTATCGCGATTCACCAGAGATATTAATAGCGTTGTTATCAATTTTCAAAGATTAAAATATCACAATTGTTTTAACATCCCCTTTACATTTATGACAGAAGTATTTTGGAAACAGACTATCACTCGCAGTATGGATCAAGCGATTGGACATGTAGAGAAAACGCAACCATATTATTCCGCTGATTTTTATTTTCATGCGAAATTTCCAATTATACGATCTACGGAGATATCAATTTTGGATCGAAATGGGAACGGTTGGTTAAAAAAAAAAATAAATCCACATTCAACGACATGTTACACGAACGTTATGCTGCCGTCGGCATAATGTTATTCGTTCCGCAGGAACGAGCGCGCGATCAGCAGAGACAAATGTGGATGTGAGAGAGTTGGAGAGAAGTGGCGAGCGAGCAAAAACATGTGTTCCTGGCAGCGTGAGACACATGATAATCCATACGTGTATGTGCACGTATACGTATATATATATATATATATATATATGTGTGTGTGTGTGTGTGTGTGTGTGTGTGTGTATAGGTATATGTACGACACGCTATTGAGTATCATGGTTGTATGGGTCATGTGTGCAAGGAACCCCGAAAGAGCGGAGTGTATATCTCGACGGGCGATTCACGTCGAAAAAGGCGATTATCGGCCCATTGAACAACCGAATTTCGATAGAATGGCCGAACGAAAGCGGACGCTTTCGTTCTCTGTCGTTCAGTAGAAAAACAAAATACTGTAACATTCTCTGCTCTATTACACGTACACGTATTCACCACCCCCTGGTGATTTTCTATACATTCATATATACATATGCATATGTATTTATTCATACAATCAATATAATACATACATGCACATGGGCTCGATGTTGCAACGTTTGACTCTACGGGAGAACGCTTTTATATATTATTGAAACCTCGGCTGCTTGTGCCACGCAGGATCGAGTGAGTGCAGTGACACTCGAGCAACAATAAGCCACTATCTCTGTTTCTACCTCGGGCAATGTACTCTGTTTGCCAAATACTATGGCCTCGTCCAATCGAGGGTATACTCGAACGATCGGCAGCCAATAGTTTTGCGGTAGAGTGGAGAACTGTTAGAAAAAAATATATATATGTAATTATATATATATATATATATACATATATATATGTATATATATAAAAGTCAAGTATAGATATCTAAGATATGTATCTTAGATATCTATACTTGATTTGTTATCATTACACATATTATATACATATATTATGATATATCAATATACAATATTACAATATTATACTGTTTTATGTATTATATTGTATAACCTAATAAAATATATTCTATTATATTACAATATATTACAATACATTATATTGTAATATATTATATTATATTATATTATATTATATTACATTACATTACATTATATTATATTATATTATATTATATTATATTATATTATATTATATNNATTATATTATATTATATTATATTATATTATATTATATTATATTATATCATATTATATTATATTATATTATATTATATTATATTATATTATATTATAGATTACGTGTTGGAATTAATTCATAGTGTTTTCCTGAAGAAAAAATATCATTTATTTTAAATGAAAATAAAAAAATATACTAATTAAAGTATTGGCCACCGCTTTCTACTACTTTTGACCATCTTTCGGACAGGGTACGAATACCGTGTCGGAAGAACTCATTGTCTTTAGATGCAATCCACGAATCGACCCATTTTTTACAATCTTCGTAAGAAGTGAACTTCTGCTCAGACAGT
>JAPYZT010001804.1:0-18614 GCA_030522965.1 Tryphoninae sp. A BG-2022a | reverse complement strand
GTTCGCAACATGAGGAAACGTCGATTCGGAGTTGTTAGAAATATTTTGAATCGGCCAAGACGTGTTAAATGGGAAAAGACGACCCCGGTAAGAAAGTTCGGGTAAGAAAGGTAGAGGGTAGTTTACCCCCTTAAGGTTACTATTTGGAAAAATGCAAAAACACCCCAATTAAATTTTTGTGTTACCGTCAAAATAGAACAGGTTTCCTTCAATTAGATCCACCTTCTTCTCATAGAGGGTGGGGGAAAGATAAACACAAGGGTGGTTCGCTCCTTAATTTTTTGTGGGGGGGGGGGGGCGAGATATTTACAAACATGCACACAAAGGTCAATAATGACATGAATTTACCCCGGAATTCCATAATGCTAGCTGAGTATACGATGCTCTTGCCTCAAACATCTAAGGGTAATTATAACCCCTTAATTGCGAGATATCGGAAAAATAAAAAATACGTGTCCGTTAGTTTTCCATCCTCCACGTATGTGCAAATTTGCATCTCAATCGATTATATATTCTTGTAGATACGTATGAAAAAATTTGAATTTTGCAATAAACAACATGAAATATATTGTTATTGGTATGTTTCTCAACTCCAATGTATAGTACGTAAAAAAAATAAGGGTTGTTGCAATTTGAATTTTTTTAATATCTCGGACCGTTAAAAAGTTATGGCCGAAAAATGAAAAAAAAAACCCAATTTTTGAGGGTGCGTTTCACCCCCTAAAACCGTTTTTCCGCCGATAAAAAAAATACGTATAGCTTAGTTTTCGATATTCTGCCACATACCAAAGTTTCAACAAAATCGGAGGGGGGCACCTAAGTGATATTCCTTGTTAGATCGCTATATTTTACTGCTACGTCATCCGTCATTAGCTTTTTCATCATCGCGTAAATTCATCATAATCCCAAAACCAATGCACGCTTGATTTCACGAACCCTCATCTTCAATACTATTTTTACCAATGTGTACAACAGAAGAAAACTATATCTTATATGTAATTTTCGATGGACCCACCAAACAAATATCAAAAACCCATTTGAAAATTAATATAAACACTAGAAGAAAAGAAGGCCTCATCTTGAAATTCTCTTTCGAAGATGCCAAGACTCTCCTCATTGGCTAACGGTAACGCTTTTTCTACGGTAGCATACAAACCGGCATCCTGTACGTTACCACTGCGACCTTCCGCAGCAGACATTTGCCCAGCCAGATCATCCAGTTTTTGATTGAGCACCAAAAAATTTGTTTTTTGTCGTTAGAAAATTCGGAGATAAATGTTTAAAAAAATATATGGTCAATGGAATTGAATTATAATTATCTCAACGTAAATGATAGGTAATGTAATAATAGTACGAAGGTCCATCCATTTGTCAGTATCTTCTGGCTCTGACTACGACGAAATACTAGACTTTGAGGTAGCATGTAAAAGGTTCATCTAAACTGCAGTGCTTTGCACTTGGGGAATAATTCGAACAACCGATATCGAAACTCGCCTGTCTGTTTTGACTAACAAAATAGAATGTGCACATAGCATCATATAATCATTTTTCAAAGTTAACAACTGTAGTTTCAAATTTTCATATTATTGTCATTGCCGTTTAGAAATCAGTCATTTCAGTGACATGGAATGTAAAAAAAGTAAAAATTTGTGCGAAAATGTTACATAATAATAATATAAACAAGATAAAATAATAATTCGTCAGCACTTTGTATTTACCGGAGTTTTGATTTCACACTCTTAATGGATGATATTGTTTACCAGTATTTTTCAACGTAAATACAGGGTATTTTGGCAGCATCTTTGATTTTTTAATTTCTTCGTGTCAAATAGTCTCTTTTTCGACATTTTCATCTTTTTCATCGGTCGAACACTTTCTTTTGGCGTTGAGACGTCGTATTTGCTTTCTTTTTCTTTTTTTCTGGCAAATCCGCGATTCATTTGCTTCATCGCCGACTCCTGTGTCATCGAGATTGGAGGTTTCTTCAGCTCGAGAACATTTTTTTGTAGATGCGTCATAAGAATCTGAAAAAAACACTTTGCTCTACTCACAATATAAATGTACGTGTGATTACTTCAATGATTCGAGGTGAGTGGAAGTGTTATGACCCGCCAGACTCTTCGGAGTATGAGTATACATAAACACGGTCAACTTCTCTTTTCGAGTCAGGGCAATTAAGTCCTTTACTCAGGGACGGAAGCACCGCCTAAATATCACTACAAGAGTAGTGATATTTAGAATGTAAAGTGAATGTTAGTGAAACTTGTAGCTAACCGCCTAAATATCACTACAAGAGTAGTGATATTTAGGCGGTTAGCTACAAGTTTTCGACTTCGTCCAAGCGTCAGGTTCGACTCTTACGAGAGATTATAGGAGGGTATATTCGACTCACTCTTTCGTTGGAGCGTGTGTTGTTGATAATCCAAATAAACTCGACGCTGTGAAGTTGAGATTCTTGGAGATTCGGTGAAGAACAAGATGAGTATTCGTTACACAGAATTTTATTTTTCAACACAATACACTAACTCTAAGATCGCTACTATGGTAAACAAGTTTTGTTCCGATGAATTACAATTTTTGTACTTAGACTTGTCGTACTCTAAACTGTCATGAATCGTCCGCAGATTCTTCTGGCACTATTAGCAGAGCGACGTTGACTTTCGGTGGTGAACCGTTAGTAGTTCAGAGTATAATTATAACTGATGCTTGTTAGAGAAACTGGACCCTTATATCAAAATCTCTGCATTCTTAATAGAAGAACAAAGAAATAGAGTGAACAGAAGAGGGGGCTCGATTCCTCTTAAGAGGCATAGCGGTGTGTTAGGCGCGTGCCGTCTTCGGGGGTGATGACTCAGTTCCTCGAAGGTTAAGTTTTGGTGACACATGTTCATCTTAGCTTGATAATAAGTGTTAAGAGATCTAGGCGTTGGGAGTTGTGTCGCTCTGTAGTGGGGGCACTGTGGGAATTTAGAACCATGGAAAAGCGTCGCGTGCCTCTTCGTGATGTTAAAGAAGGGGTTCCATATTGTGACTGCGCATGCGTCTTAGAAGGAAGAAGCGTTCTAATTAGTCAGGTTCGTGCCCTTGGAAATTTTAAGGAATCCGATTGATGGGTGGTGTTGGAACTACGAGTTAAGTAAACGGGGGCAAGGTCTCTGTTAAAGTACAGTAGAAAATACATACCACATTTACCAAATTTTCTGACGATGGGTACGGTGGGCCATTCAATACCTTTCCGCGGCATATCGCGATTTTGAATGGCTTCGTTTAAATTCGACTGAGTTTTCAGATGTTGTGGCCACTTGCATACTAATCCTTCATTCGTATCTCCTAGCCAAATTGTTGGAACAACACTCAATACTTCTTTAAATTCGACTACTGTGTATTTCGCGATATTTTCTGAATAATTAATGGAATAAATTATATCGAAAAATGTTGAAATATATAAATGCAAGAAAACAGGAAAAGAGGCTAATAATGGAGTGAGAATAGAAAAATGTACGAATGTAAAATGTATACGGTAAAAACGTGAATATTTTGTATTGCTAAACTAAACGGTGTGAAATTACATTCCATCTGAATTCGTTGTATGTAGAACAGCAAAAAGTACAAAATAATCGTCATTTGGGATTCCCCATGCTTTACGCATTATACATATATCTTTAACACTCCAGTAATGTTGCCTAAAACCGTTTTTAGTGACTACGTGAAAAGTTAGTTCCTGCGAACAGCATGATGACGTATACAAATTTCCAACGCAGATCCGTATCCTGCTGATCATGTAAATATTACCACCGACCGTTTCAACAGTATTTTCAGTGTAAACACATTTTATTGGGTTTCGTTCTTTAAAAGGATGTTCCACAAAGGGTGCGTGATAGAAAAACGGATTTATTTATGGTTTTTCAATATTTTGGGTGTAACGCGAATCGCTATAAAATTCTCCTGAAGCAGCATAGAGTATATAGGTTGGGAGGTTGCCAGCCTGTCCTTTTAGAAGGGGAGTCGATAAAGACGATCTTTCCAACGCTCCCGCTTTGGCTCTATTGACTATCGTCAATTCTTTCTATCTCTTTCTTTGAATTGTTGCTCGTCTTCGTGGACTCCCAGTCCTTCACGATTGCGCTGGAACTGCTGTCAAGGCAACGGCTTTGTTAAGATGTCCACCTGTTGCTCGTTTGATGCGACGTGCTCTAGTGAGAACTCTTTCGTCGCGTATTGTTTTCGCACATAGTGAAATCGAACGTCGATATGTTTCATACATTTGTGAAACACAGAGTTTTTCACTAAGCATATGGTACTCTGGTTATCTATATACAGCGTCGTGGGGACGTCCTTGGTGCTTAGAAGTACCTTGATGAGGGATTTCATCTATGCGATGTCTTTTGCAGCCTGGCAAGCAGCCATGTATTCCGAATCCGTTATCGACAGGGCAACGGATTGTTGTCTCTGTGAATTTCACGAGATCGTTGTGGAGGCGAGTTCGAGGATATATCCGGTAGTGGATAGTCTCGTCTCCAGTTCTCCCGCGTAGTCTGCTTCGTTGTGCGTGAGTAGTTCCTTTTTCTTGCCGCATCCAAAGTGCAGCCCGTATCCAATGGTACTCTTGAGATACCTGATGATTCGTTTTACAGCTTTACAATGCGTTGTCATCGGGTTTTCCAGATGCCGCTTGCCTGATGCACCGCAAATATGATATCGGGTCTCGTTGCCACCGACAAATACATTAGGCTTCCAACCGCTTTACGATATGGTGCCGTTGTCGAGTCGCTTTGTTCTCCCGCTTGGATAATAGGACTCAATTCTTGGTGAGGATCTGCGGGGATGGTTACTGGATTTGCCTCTTCCATCCTGAATCGCTCCAATATCCTCTTCGCGTACGTCCCTTGATGCAGAAAGATTGAGCCGTCCTTCGATCGCTCTATCTAGATACCCAAAAACAGGTTTGCGCTGTTATGCGTTATTTTAAATTCTGGCTTGAGGCCGTTGAGAAGTCTAACGACCAGCGCTTGATTCTGTGAAACGATGAGTCCGTCATCTATGCAGTTCGCTAACAGTCATTAGTTTCTCGTTGTCGTCTTGGCTGGTGAATACGCACGGATCCGCGATTGTCGCCTTCAGGTCGAATCTTTTTAGGAATTCTGTGAAGCGTCGCTTCCAGCAATGAGACGATTGTTTGAGACCGTACAAACTTCGTTTCAATCGGCAAATGCTACCAGTTCCGTCATTATATCTCTCCGGTTGCTGCATGTGAGTCGTCTCCTCGATATCATCATACAAAAATGTCGTTTTAACGTCGAACTGCTTTACCTTCATGCGATTGTTCGCGGCTATAGCGATGATTATCCTACTCGAGTCGAATCTGACTACAGGGCTGTGAGTCTCTTGGTAAGCGATTCCCTCCCGCTGCCTGAATCCGCACACGACGAGTCTCGCCTTATAACGCCAGCATCTTTCTTCAGCTTGAACATCCACTTGCAATCAATTGTTCTCGGATTGTCGCCTGCTTCTACGAGTTCCCATACATTATTTTGAGTGAGGGACTCGAATTCCTCGTCCATAGCTTGTTCCACATTGTCACTTCTTTATTTTCGGTAGCTTCACGATATGAGAGAGGCTCTCGGGTTTCATCTAGAAATAAATTATCTATGAAGTCACGGTATCTCTTGGGAAGTCTCAACATTTTTCTCGAAGTCTGTAGTCTTCGCTTTGATTACTGTGTCTTCCATCGTCGAGGCCTATTTCTTCCGCCGCTCCCTCAGGTTCAATATTTGGTTCGACTTGTTCGACCTCAGGTGCGTCTTCTCCATCACCATGCTCGATCACATTTGTATTGTCCTCCGAACATTTTCGTTCGTGCTCCTAGCTCAACCATGAGTCATCGCCTTCCCGAGCTCTCTTCGTGGTTGCTCGGTCGAATTCTCTAAAGAAGATAATATCTCTCACGGTTGCGATTTCGTTGTCTTCAGAATACCATACTCGATATCCTTTTGTCTCTTCATCATAGCCGATGAAATAGTCTTTCGTCGCCTTCGCGTCTAGTGCTCGACGCTTCTCCTTCGGCACGTGCGTGGAGACCTCTTCACCGAAGATGTGGAGGGTTTTTGCGTCTGGTTCTTTTCCGAACCACAGTTCTAATAGTGTTGTGGCTTTAATGCTGCTTGTCTCAGTCAAATTCAAGGTGGCTATAGCTGTGTTGATCGCTTCTGCTCAAAATTTCACGCCGAGACCTCTCGCGAGCATGAGCGTCCTTCCCGCTTCCTTCGGAGTGCAGTTGTTTCTTTCTGCGGATCCATTTTGCTCCGGAGTGTGCGCAATCGTGCGTTGATGTCGAATTCCTAGTGCATTTGTCAACGCTTCTATCTCGCTGTCGACAAATTCGAGTCCGTTGTCCGTGCGAAATACTAGGACGCCTCCTGGACAAAGTTTCTCCGACTTATTGAAAACTTTTTCAACGCAGCTCACACTTTCCGCCTTGCTCTCGAGAAAATAAACTTCGTGATAATACGAATAGTCATCCTTCAGCTGAAGAAAATATTTCGATCCTCCAAGAGACTTTGTAGGCATAGGCCCGCAAACATCGGCGTGCATGATCTCGCCAATGCTTTCAGATTTCGACGTGTTTTTCCAAAAAGAGAGTCGGTGTATTCCCAACGACGCATGCCTCGCAAAACGGGCCTTTGAGTTCCTTCACGGGTATTTCAAGTCTCTTGAGGATCTGTCTCACATGACGGAAGTTTTGGTGAGCCAGTCTCTTATACCAACTTTGCAGCGTGTCTGTCGAGCTCACGTATACTTGTGGCGGATCTTCCTTCCATCTCGACTACGATGGCTCCTTGACTGCGAACTGCATGACGAAGATTTTCCCCCGACGTGTCCCCATCGCGATGATGCAACTTTGTCTCATCAATTTGCAGATTGTGCTCGTCGATTGCATTTTGAGTGCATTTTCGAGTGACGCACCGACCGAGAATATAATACATCATGGGAACGTATAATACATCAACGAGGTGATTCCCATTCCATGTTTCTCCGTTAAACATGTCGACGTTGATGCAGCCCCTCCCCAAAGTCTCGATACAACCCCCGTCGCCTATGCACACGGACACAGGGTAATGGAAGGCTCCTTACGTGATGAACCAGTCTCTTCGACAGCTCATATGGTCGCTGGCTCCCGAGTCCATGATCCAGCCTGTGTCTCCGACGGATTGCCACGGCGCTGATAGGAGCGCCATGCTGACTAGACCTTCGCCGCGAGGTTTCTTCTCCGACGCTCTGTTGTTTCCTGATCCTCTTGGATCATCGTCTCCCTTCCCCCGTGAGCACTCTCTGGCCCAATGCCCTGCCTCTCCGCAGACGCAGCATTAGCCTCGCTTTGATGAACCGTTCAACGTACCTCTCGATCTGACCTCTTCTATCGTGCTTGGATTTTCGTCGTTGGGCGTTCGTCGTTAGAGTGTTTCCGCTCTTACCTTCTCGAACAGTCATCCCCGATTCCTCTGTTAACAATCTCGATTGTCAAGCTTGCGCTCTCCCGCTGGCGAGAGATCCACGCACTGACGAAGTATCGGAAATTTTCAGGCAGAGTCATAAGGATTTTCGTGATCATCATTGAGTTAGAAATTTCCTCTCCTATTATTTTTAGTCGGTGTACTATATCTTCCAGCTTGGCGATGTGAGTCGAGATGTCGTCCGATTTCTCTTTTGTGATGTTGTACCAATCCTGTTGAAACATGTATACGCTCGCTTCAGACTTCTGTTCATAGATCGAGGATAATTTCCGCCACATGTCTGCTACGGACGTACAGTTTATTATGTGCATCGTGGGCTTCGGCCCGACAGTTTCACCCTCTCTCCCAATGCTACTTCTAGTGCACCTTGCTAGTTCAGTATCACTCGCATTTGAAACTTCCAAACCGCCCAGGTTTCTCTACTTGTCAACTTAGCAACTCTTGTAAGCTCACTCCCCATTTTGCCGATTATTTCTTTTCACTGTTGCACAAGGCAGGGAATACCCTTAAAATTCAGCGTCAGTATATTTTCACGATTCTACTGTCCGCGATACACTTCCCTCGAGAAATATTTATCAAACATTGTCTCTGGGCCCATAACCTGTTGGGTTTCGTTGTTTAAAAAGATTTTCCACAAGGGGTGCGTAATAGAAAAACGGATTTATTTATAGTCTTTCAATATCTCGGGTGTAACGTGACTCGCTATAAAATTCTCCTGAAAGAGCATAGAGTATATAGGTTGAGAGATTGGCAGACTGTCCTTTTAGAGGGGGAATCGATAAAGACGACCTCTCCAATACATTTACCATTTTTTAAAATACAAAAATAATCACTGGCAGTATCACATCGAATATTCAGAGGATGAGCGTTATAAACTGTATATTGTTCTATTATAGCCAAGCTATCGATCACCGGCCCGTCATCATGTTTTTTTTTAAGTACGAACTTCTACTTCATTATGCGTCCCATTTTCCATATTCAATTCTTTATATCAATTCTACAGCTGTTGCAACGGCTTTTCACTTTTTCTGAGCTGCCGTTTTATAGAGGCCAAATACTTCTCGAAACGGAAAGCACTAAATGAATCTAACGACCCGTACACTTTAATATCATTGCAAAAGTGTAATAGATTGTGGACGTTGTGGGAAATGAAATGCTTGCCGTACAAAGTTCCAATGAGTTTACGAAATAAATTAAGTAACAAAGCTTCAGCTCATGAAAAGTAATTCGGAACATTACTCGTACTATGGCTGATGAGTACTTATTGTTATAGCGACGCGAAGAGACAAAAAATGGTGATACACATCAGCTGTAACAAATCTATTAAGTAGTATTGGACCCGTGTACAGTAAAAAGGTTCGGAATTCAATGGATTTCCATTGTCTGTACTCGGAGAGACGTCGAAGTCTGCCACCAAAATCACGTGGCGTTTTCTTTGCAATTTTTCCAACATTCCCGAAATACATCCTATACTCGTATGTATATCTTCCCCGTAAGCAATTAGATCGAACCCAGGTACTTTTGTTAAAATACTCCTGGTAGTTTGATGATCGTCATATAATATGTTCCTAAGTTCTTCATCGCTTCTTAAAAAGATATTGGGCTCTACCGAATGCGTAAAACATGTTCTATTTTTGAGACCGACCCCTTCAATTTTGCACTTGGAGCAGCTATTAAATGCTGAGTGACCTTTTGTGGTGAATCGCTATGGCTCTCCTATAACATTGATAACGATTCTGGATAAGTTCTGTCAATTAATTAACAAATTCGCGCAAAAATACTTCGGATCGTTCGGGTTTCGTGTTTCCGAAGTAAGCACCGATAATATACACATCAGTTTTTTCTGAACTGAAACACAATATTGGCCACAACGATGCTCTACAGGATTTTGACAAAGGTAAGCCGTCAATATTTACTAATGATCAAGTTAATATGCTCCGATGCAACAGGAAGAGAATGCGCCATTTGCTCTAGGGCGGCTTTTAATCCAAACTGGCAATATTCACCATCTCCGACATTAACGACATGACACGGTCGAGGAGTTTTGTGCACGAGCGTCCTGATATCCTTAGAGAAATCACCCTAAATTATCACAGTCCTGCTAACAATTTATTTTGCGCACACCACAGACACAACACAGATGCGCTCAGTGGGTATATAGACTGGTCGTTTTTATTTTTCAAACTCAACGATTTTTATTTTACTAAAAAAATATTAAATTCATTCCTACGCTTAATGAGAACATTATTGGTAATTTCAGACAACTTGGATGAATAAAGCCCATTATATCTTTAATTCTTTTGTTTTGTTGCATATTCAATATCGTCACAATATTGTGGCGATATTTTCTGATCAAGATTCTATCAAACATTGCTGCAACATTCTGTGCTGTGCGAGGCGTTGCAGGCAAGGTGCGCTTCGAAATTTTGATCGGTAGTCCAGCGAGCACTGAGCAACTGGATCAGGTTAAAAATTGGCAGATGCACAGAAAATTATGGCAAACTTGGGCTCTTACGTTATTTTCTTGAAATATAAAAAAAAATTTGCAGTTTCGGTTATTACTGGAGAAATCACAGAATTCCGTATGGATGGCACGGACTGAATCGTAATGTCTATACCAAGAACCATAAAGTAAAAAATACATATTTCGAGCTTTATTTCATTAAAGTTTGTGCAATACCGGATGAATTCGTACTGTTGAAAGTTGTTAACGAGAAGATATTAATAATGTTACTGACATGTGAAAAAAATGTATCGAAATTCCACGTGAATGCGCTGGCGAAATTTTCTCAGGTAACTCGTACGGTAACCGCGCGAACGCCGAAACAAATGCAGGAAAGCATTTGTATATATATATATATATATATATATATGCGAAAACCAACGTACGCTACGCATTAGGCCTTCTTCAGGCGGATCTGCCCGCGTACAAGACGCTGTGGGTGCGGATCCTGTTTATGCTTAGGCGCCGGCGATCAGGTTGATAGTGTAGGAAGCAATAAGGTGCGGTGGGTTACTGTATAATAATAATAATCGGAGAACTGATGAAATTCTTTATTAAACAAAGGGATGTATGATCCGGGGTCTAATACGCTCTCGATAATCGACCGACTATCTCCCTAACATGAAACTAACTGCCTCGTCTCTCGCGCTACCCGTCTTTCGCGCTGCGCGTCCTCTTTGTTCGTACGGTTTTAGGTGGAGGGGCAGAAGAGCGTAGCGGCGGTAGTCCGCTCGGTTCTTATTTGATATCTTTTCGGGCAATTTGACCGCTGCTGCTTACCACCAAGCGCGTCTTCGCACGTACAATAAATACTCGTTCATTTTTCCACCGAATGCAATTAAATAAAATGAAAAACGTGCGCGTATATTTATTGTGCATTAGCCGTTCGTTAAATATTTAAAATTATAATTTTTTTTTTTTTCCTCGGTAGTGACGAAAAGTGGGGTTTGTTTTTCTAATTTTGCGAAAACATTCCCTAATTTTGTTAGTGTTCTCGATGCAATGGGAAATATTTAAATTCAATCGGTTGCTCACAGCACGCTAGAACTCATTTGCATCTTCGAATCGCAACCCTGCGTTTCTCGATGATAGCGAGCGTATACACCATAGCACATGCAATAGAGGATTTTCTTTGCACCTAATTACAAAAGTTTAGTAAGCTCCTCCTGAATGTAAATATACGAAATATTTGCAAATTAAGGTAGCCCAAATGCCGCCATTTTGCGAATAACCGCTTTGGCCTATATCTCCGTAACCGTGCACTTGAGGCAACAAATGGTAATGGCCTTTATTGTAGATAATAAAATTTCCTATTTTTTCCTTTTTTTTTATTAAATAATTTTTTTCATCATTTACCATTTACGCCTTATATGACTATTACTTTTTGTTTTTTGACTTATTCTTTTTTATTGTCTGATAGCTCGCCTAATAATTGTTTAAACAATAAACTGCTAGCAACCAAACTTTTAAAGCGATTAATTTTCTACAACTTCTACTTGAAACTTTTTTTTTCTAAAATTAATATTTTTCAAGTTGTAACGCGTTCAGTATTGTACTACCGGGTGCAAGGTTGATACAAACGAGATACATGCATATTATAATGATGAAAATTCAATAAATATGTACAAAATATGCATGCTGGTGATGTAATAAGCAATAAATAATTTGCCTTCATACTTGCACAAAATAGCGACTACCCGTTAAAATACAGAAATTTCCGGCTTAAAAAAACATTTGGGGTATTTTTTTCCCACACCGTTAAACGAATAGATGAAAATAAATGATTAAATTTTGGCCTACTATAATTTTGAGATGGAATGTCGCAAATACAAATTTAAAAATTGTATGAATTGGTGTTATAATTGTCTCGTCGGGATTTTTTTTCATCATGTAATCATTTGTTTCATATTTTAAACATTCATGCTCGAAAAAAAATGTTTGACATAGCATACCTCAGGAGGCCTGCAATATATCCCTCTTGAGATATGTTATGTTAAACACTTTCTTTTTTTAGTATGAATTTTTTAATGTTTTGCAATGAATTTTTTTAGTTACCAAAATGTTCGTGTTCCGAATAATTGTTTAACTTTTTAATTAATAATTGTATTTTTTCCCTAAAAGTGTATTAAAAACTTTATTCTAATTAAAGTTGTCGCAAAAAGACTCTGTTTTATGAGACAATTGTTTATCGCGTAACGTCAAATTATATCTTTTGATAAATTATCTTTCAATAATATTTCAATTGTCAGGGATACGATGGAATAATACAAAAAAAATTGTCTCTGACAATTTTAGTCTACAAAATTTTTTTGTAGTATTATACTACAAAAAATATTCATTTCATTTAAAAAAATTGGAAGTAACTGGCTAATTGTGTGTATTTTTATTGTACGCTAGCTCTCTATTTAAGAGCTATGGCAAGGTCGATGTAACAATCGCAGACATATTCATCTTATATATATAAATATATATGGGGCATTCCACGAGATACGGGCAAGTTTCAGAACATTTTTTCTTTCGTTCCTCAATTTTTTAAATATTTTTCAAGAAAGTGGCCCATCAAAAAATTTGTATACTGTTTGTTATTAACAGACGTCTGAAATTAATAATAAGTCATTATAAGTATGTTTATAAATAATAGTAACAAAAGCTTTTATTCAGTTGGGTATTGTTTTGAAAATGTTGCATATAAGTACGATCATTATTCGAACTAGAATAGCCTTTAACTCGTATGTTTTTGGTATCCATCGGAATAACTGATTGTGAGAGTGAGTAAAATTTGTGTGTCTCTGTAATTGACTTATCGTGAGCCAATCATAGGGACATGAAAATTTCATTCAACTAAAACATACGAGCTGAAGGGTATGCTGTATCCACACTGCACGTCGTGGACTTTACGATTTTTCCGTTATTTTATGTTCCTCTGGTCTCGAAGTGCATTCGACCTCTGGTGCTGAGTGCATATGCACCGTACCAGAGGTGGAATGATTGTATTTGAACCGGCTGCGTCTGCGTATTCCTTATCGCGTTCCTTGCTTTCGGTCATTCTTTTGGCACCGAGAAGGTAAAGTGGTTGCCGGCTCGCTTAAGCGAGTATTATCTTTGCCTCCGATTCCGCCACTCGATGCAGGTAACCTGTCGGTGGATTGAGTAAGTTGCGCGTCGGAGGACAGTATATTCTCAGGTTCGGTATCAGTCGCGACCTCCCCTCTCGCACCGTTATCACTGGCGTTCGCGTCTCTTCCTTTCCGGGTTCCGTTCACTTGCTTTCCCATCATGTTGGTTTATCGCTGTGGTAACTATTTGAGGTACTAATATCTTTACGAAGCAAATTGTTGTAAAACCGAGATGAATCCGGTAAGGATTGTCGATTTTTTAACGGTTGGCTATCCATTACCTCTTTAATTAAAACGATAGGCGATTATTGGAGCTCCATTGCGTCTGCTTCGGAGCCCATTGTATTACTTCGTTGATTTCGGTATATATAAGAAATATTGTTGTTTTAATTTAAATGATCTGGGATTATGTTCTACTTGGTTTGAACTTCATAATCAGTATTTACACGAAAGTTTTATACCATGACTTTGGAAAAATTTATTTGTTTATCTTTATTTTTGCGGTTTTATAGAATTATCATTTTGTAATAATAATAATTGTGCAATTTATTTTGTAGTAATAATAATTCCGCAGATTTGAAAATTAATTTTCTTGTCTCGTTTTTTATGCCAATTTTGTTTTTTATTTTATTACACAGTCATTTTTATTTCTCGGGCATTGACTGCTCTGAATTTTGCAACTCCAAATGATAACGTCCTACACTGTGCTATCATTACGCCTAGGGCCCCGAGAGTGGGCTGCTGTAACGGTTCTTGGCGCGCTCAGATTAGACCAACTTTAAAAATTTATATCTCGTAAACTATTACAAATTTTCCGACTGTATATATGCAATTTTTGTTTATAATAATTCCATCTACCTTAAAATAAAATTTGAGAATGCTTATGAAACTCACTCCGTATACCTTGGGACAATATCTCTCGGGGTGTTTGAAAACTCGTGGAGTGGATGCCGCGTACGGCGAAAAGACTGATATCGGCGAAAGGAGGTTTCTTCGACGAGATCAAAGTTTAATATGTAAGTAAATAATTTATTTATATTATTTTCATGGTATTGTATTTAGATCAATCAAATTTTTGCCGGAAATAGATGGAGTGTTACATACGGGTTTCCGTCGTAATATGTTAAGATTTTATTCCTATTTCAAAGTCGAGTTGTCAGGGTACTCGGCGTGTGGGTTCTGTCAGATTAAAGCGGCGTCACCCACCTCATCTTATTTTCGTATGTGTGTGTGTGTGTTCCGTCGATTTGCTGGCGTCGACGAATAGCTGAGGAAGTTAGGTAGGTCGGAATGAGCTCTTCTCTCAGTTCGTTGATGCTAACGAGTCATTTATTTTTATACTAACACAAATACATACGATCGTAGTGGCTTACACGGGTGTGCTCGTACTCGATGCTGCCACTACGATGTCGTGGGTCCGCTGGGTCGGCAAAAAGAAGGAGCCGAGCATTTGGAGAGCGATACGACTCGCAGAGATCTTACAGTTTGTTTACGGGATGATATTTGACACTCGAAATATTCCGACGCATAATGCCGTTCCGGTAATTATCGTGGTACAGAGATATTACGAGAACGTTATGCGCCGCAAAAGGGTTACTTTCACGTATAGACCTGAGTAGAAATCCTGGTCCGACTACAAAAATGGTTTGATCAAAACTCTCAATCTTTTTGTCAGGGCTTGATCAAGCCCTGGAAGTTTTTGTGACATTTTCCCTGACTTCGGCCTGATCCGGGTAAAACATCAAGGCCTGACCAAAATAAATCATCAAGCCTTGATTATGTTACAAAATTAAAGCCTGATCTTATCTTTAAACAAGAATTTTTATTATCTTTTTTAGCACGTATCAGTCGACTTAGAATATTTATCACGTTGTTGTTTTATCACATGTTGTATACTAAATCATATCTATTATGACATATTATCATAATTAACCAAACAATAAACAAATTTTTGTTTTACGTTATATTTTTGAGAGAAAAAGAAAATAATACTCGTCAATAAATATATCAATAAATATATCAATAGATATTCTGATAAAAAAACAAGAAAATAATACTCGTCAATAAATAAATACGTATACGGACAGATGCTTTAAGATATCTCCAAATTGTTTTTACTGCTGAGTTTTCGGGACTTCGACGCATTTATCGCAGTCCTTTGCGGCATTAAACACCGCCCCAACAGCTTGTCCCACTTGTCTTGATAGAACTTCGATGCCATGTTCTTTGTATTTTGAGATCACTGCGGCTAAAAAATTCGAAAATATATATCCCACTTAAGATTCAAGAGCCACATATACAACATTAATAAAAAATAAATATAGTACGTAAATTCTTTCTGCGGACATCTAATATCTAATATTTGGTAGAAAAAAAAACATAAACCAATTTCCCTAAACAGGCTTTTGAAAAGGATAAAACTAGCTTCATTTTTGCTTTATCATTTTTATAATCTTTTTACGTCCGCGCGTCATCTTGAATATGCCGGTTTTTCAACCATTTTCCGACTCTTACAAAATCATGAGCTGGAGTCTGAACATAGAAATTTCACCATTTAGTATTAAAATCTTTTCAAAGGACACTTGTAGTATAGTTTCTTTTTTCTCATTTTTTTTAAACAGCAGGCTTCACGATCTTTAAAAAAAAACTTATCACAAAATGGTGTGATTACTATATTTAAAGTCAGAACAGTTTTTATTATCTGTCTTATTGACTCCACTGGCTTCCGCGAAATGTCGATTTGGTGCCAAATGAGAGTTTTCTGGAAAAGAAATTTTAAGAGGTAAGTTTTAAAAGTTTACATTTTTCAACGATTTCTTCAAATATAGTAAAATCATGAATTGTTTTGTTTGTTTGATAAAAAGTATGATCAAGCAAACGTTTTAATTAATGAAACAATCACAAACGACAAACAATCGTTATAAATTTAAAAAAGATGCAAAAGTCAAAATCGAGGGGCTAACTTTACATAGCTCTTTTTTCCGTGTTCGGTAAAATAAACATTTCATCGATCCTGACCACCGTATCGTCATTTAAAAAAATTACGTTATCAGGTTGTGCACAAGTCAGTACCATGTCTTTATACTCGAGTTTTGCGACTGAGTTTCCTTCTAAAGATCGTCTTCGTCTTGGTTTTAAAATTATAATATCTGGTCCGATCGAAATTTTTTTTTCAGCCGATGTCATTTTTTCGCAATAACGTCTGCAAATTTGTGCCAAAGGGTCGTGACCTCTTCGCAGTATTGTTTTTATGTGACCGAGGGTATTTTCGAATGGGAAAGCCGTAAAGTGGGAAATCGAACGTGATATTACACAAGCATCGTCTGTCAAATGAATTAAGTTATGCATGTTTAAAATTTGGCGTTGTGTACCATATAAATCCTTCGCAAGAGAGACGAATTTTTTTTAAATATTCATCTGGATAGTTTGCATGTTGTAATCAAAATTCGCCCAAACAAAATATGTGGCATCTGACGTGAAATAATAAAAAGTGCGTGTATAAATTATTTGGAAGAATTTGTTTAAGCACAATTGGGCCAACATATAAAAGAAAGAATCGATATTCCGTGGTTTTCCATCCAGGAACATTGTCTGGCATTCTTGTTGTACGTTGGAACTCTTTTGGAAAGCAACGGTTAATTTGAATCAATATCTCAGATAATCGAGCTTTCTGGTTATAACTAATTTTTACATGCCGTGGTTCCTCTATCCAATAATTGTTCAACATTTTTTTCATTATTCCTAGGCAGCATAAATGCATGAATTCTAATGGAAAATCCGCAACCATGTCCAGCCCAGGGACAAGAGCGGAGAGAGACCTATGTGGTGTTTGAGTAGTTTTTGCGATCGAAAAGATTGATCAGTTCGCAGTACATACTCCTGTTCTACATAAACGGTTGTATTATGGAACCTTTGCCGTGGAATGGTACAGCGTTCGCAGACGTAGAAGCCTCCGTGACCTTTCATAAATTTGGCAAAGGAACGAGCGGGTCTAACGCAAACAAAATCTGTCACATCTATCTGAAATTTGTGTTGTTCAATTTCTAAACCTTCATGAATTAAATCCATTACTTCATCCACGACCTTCGCGAAATACTCGGACACGTTAGAAGGCTTTGTATTCCCTTCGTAGATTGCTACTGGGAAAACTGGATATACTATAGATGGATCATACCATATTTGACATAATATCGGCCATAATTGTTTTCGGCTCGACTTAAATAGCGGTAAACCATCAACGTTGAGCAGCAGAGATATCGATTTCTCTTTGTGTAGTTCTGGATTGATTATTCCAAGCAATGATTTTTTTATTCCGAAATAAGCAAATTTTCCTTCTATTTGTTTACCGCTCATGACATTAATAATCGGTACGACATACGGAGTTTTTAAAAACGCATTTGATAATTTTGGCAATTCTGGCAAAAGTCTTACCGAAAGGATTTGAAGCAACCGGTCAAGGTGAGTATGAGGAACTGCATATTCTATAGCCCACTGTCTGAATGCCTGAGTTTCGTTAAAATTGTTATCGGCTGTTCCTTCGCTAAATTCATAGCTTTCGGTGCTATTTTCATATGAAATTTCTTCCTCATCTTTGCGGAATTCTTCATCCACGATGGCTTCTACATCAAATCCCAGTTTACAATTAGCAGTACGCGAACTTGTTGCGCTGGAGTTCTTTACCACCGCGCCGGCGTTTGTTAGCTCTAGACTCTGAGGCTGGCCAACAGTGACTGAACAACTTGGTGCGTGTTCTGGATCTGTCGAATATATAAAAATCAATATTTCACTCAATTCATATCTAATCGGAAGTATGATTAATTTATAGCCTGACATTAAATCTATTTTATACTGAAAAATTCAATGTATTTACATAATTGTAATCTCACAATAAATTTGTTAGGTTATGATTTTCTAAAAGTCATCGGAAAAAGTAATTATTATTATACTAACCCGATTTCATGTCAATTCTTCTTTTTTTTTCCTTACGCCATTCGCGCATCTGTAGTCGGTGTGCAATTTTCTTGCGGGTTTCGTTGTCCATTACAATTTTCAATTTTCAGACGTTATAAGGTAAACGGCTATAACTTCGTCAGTACACATAACTTCGTCATATTTGGAAAAATAAAATAAAATAAGCAATCTTATATAAATCGCCTTCATTTTGCGATTTCAATACTATGTAACCATATTGTATGGTCTGAATCTAGGAATTATACGGTGGTATATACGCATAAAAAAACAAAAGAAAAACATTGGTTGGTACGTGGCCGACACGCTCGCGACTCAATGCCTCCAGTTATCACAAGACCTAGTGACGGGCGGACGTCTCTCAAGGTTTTTTATTCCCATCGGTAAGTAAATTCAATTGTCTTTGCTTTTATTTTGTATTGACGACGGTTAAGTAAATCGTAGAAATAATTTGCATTGAGGTTTTATCATCATTTATTTTAAAAAATGTATGGCGATATTACGTACCGTCGGAAT
>JAPYZT010001803.1:0-20303 GCA_030522965.1 Tryphoninae sp. A BG-2022a | reverse complement strand
GGTTCGCACACACACGGAACGATTATTATTATGTTGAATAACAAAGCAGTCACCTGTAACCGAGACCCGTGGCATCCAATATCCCGTATATTATCGCACTCCGATCCCTATTTCGTTCTACACGCATACCCCTCTCCTTACCCTTCGTCTACCCTACCCCCTCCTCCCGTCCCTAACGACCGTACGTACAGAGGGGGAAGATATGTGCTCGCCCTCGACAACACTTGCCACCCTGCAAAATAGCAATCGTCTCACACTCCCTTCCGACGTGCGATTCAATTTCACAACAAGCCAATCGAGAGATCAACCCCTGTATGTCGGCGAGTGGCCTATTTCGAGCTGCAAGTGGCGCATACGCTGCGGCATGGCTCTCGACTCGATACAGATGTGAATATTTGATGAATGTATAAATACGGTAAGGCCAGACGGCGCAGGCGAGTGGAGAACGTAAATCGTACAGTCATTGGCCACTTGAAGCCAATGGGAGAGGGTTGATGAAACTACGAGCCTATGAAAGTTAATAAAAAAATGTTTAAACGATTTTCAAAAACGTTTCGATGTTTCTCACCACGATTATTTTTCAATTTTTATAATTATTGTCAATTTTGATTTTTAGATAAATGGCCAATGACTGTGCTTTGCGTCATTTCGAGCCAATATACATCTCTATGCGTACGTCTCGTTTGCCGGACGCTTTATGGGGTGCATCCCAGTCCAAGGGAACAAAGGAAGAGGATGAAAGAGTCTCGCGGGGGTTGGAGCGGCGATGCTTCGATCTAGAGAGTAAAACTAGGCTGGGTATCGACCATGGCCTTTCCATCACGGTCGCACGCCCTGCGATCTATTCCCCGGGGTCGAACGTATCGGGAATTATGACGTTCCCCGTTAGCGCGCGGGGAGCAACGAGGTGACGCGCAGTCATCGAGGTTCACATGGCCCTAACACGCCTAGCTTAAAAGAACGGGCAAGTTCCCAATGATCCAACAACGAGAAAACCATCGACGTCTCTCTGGTGAGTATCAGATCGCACGCTTTCATCCCCTTGGAAAACTTGTCTCTTACAGAAGGATGTAACAGTCGTTGACAACCCCTTGATTCGGGCCGCGTTATGTTATTACATCCGTGTAATCACATGATTTTCCCATCGGATTTAGTGAAGTAGGTGGACAAACAAATCTCGATCAAACAGATTGAATGAGATTAATGTCTCTTTTTCCACCCTTTAGGCATGAATTGTTATTTTGTTTTGCCACAATTTTTTCACAAGATGTGTCACAAGGGTGGATTTTTTCAAAACTGCCCAGCGAATCATAATCTTTCAGCGTTCGAGAATAATTTGCATCCTTCAATCATAAATACGTAATTATTATTATTGACAAATCATTGAAAAAATGTGGAACAAATTTTTATCATCGAGCGATAAAATGATTTTACGAAAATGGAAATAAAGCGAGACAAAATTTTAGAATTCCGCTTCGCAACATTTTCCCATATCCTCGACGCGTTATTCGATCCCGTTGAAAGATTTCACCACACATCACTGCCGGGTTTTGTGTCGGAGGGTTGGAAGGGAAGGAGGGGGTGGATATGATGTTGCCGAAGCTCTATACGGGGTAGGTGAGCAAAGAAAAAGGTTCGTCCGCGAGGTTTTTTCCTCCCTCGTCGAGAATCGCTCGTGTCTCACGCTCTCGAGCTTTATAAAAGTCGTGAAAGTTTTGAATAAATCATGATTTTAACGCGCGGAGGGTATAACCGACGGGACCTCCGAGCAACGGTTGCTTCGCTCTTAGCTAATGCTCTGTCACCGCGTCTTTTTCGAAGCGGTCAACGTACCTCTTCATCCCCCTACTCGTCTCCTTCCCTCTCTCTCTCTCTCTTTTAGCTCAACCGATTTTTGCCGGCTATATTCTTTCTCTCGTCCTCATCTTTTTATCATCCCTTACCCACTTTTCATCCCCTTGGTGCTTTATATCAGTAAACACGATATATCCGCTCTTATCAAGCAATGACAGAATGGCTCGACAATTTCAATCTGGATGAATAAGCCAATCCAGTCCGTAAGAATCAGTTGGACCCGGTCTTTCACTCTTCCGCCAGTCTCCCATGTTCCATCCTTCCACAGAACTCTCGCATTTTCGACTTCGCGGAGCCCAAAGGGTGTCATGAATTATTCGGATCCCGGTGAAAACGTCTAAGTGACGCGGGGATTCGTGACACCTAAATTGATCCTCGATTGGGACAGAACGACAAGGAGTTAGAGGTAGAGAGAGAGAGAGAGAGAGAGAGAGAGAGAGAGTTTGGGGATTGTCGGGGGTTGCGAGGAATAAGGGTTGGTTTTCCACTGTGGGGCGCGCTGTTGCTTTTGCATCGATGCACGCTACCCAACCCCTGGAGAGGACACAAACCTGGATGAACTTTCTTGCATTATTCGTAAAGACACCCTCCAACCCCTTGCCACCGATTCGACGCTACTACCCCGTAGCTGCCAAGAGAGAATAGGGCGTCGCGAGGTATGGAAGACAGCGGTCGTTCATCTCACTCGATCTCCTCTGGAATTCCAAGCCAACACCGCGAATCGTATATTCGGCGACTCGATTCCAACCCTTTCTACCCTCTACTAACCCTAGAGCCCGACGAGCAACGTGGTTGCGCATCACCTCTCCATCCATTCTCCTCCTCCAGTTTTCGTCTGCACTCTCTACAGCTTCTTCGTCATTTTCAATGCGCTTTCTATTCTCGTACGTCTGTTTCACAGACGGCCTAGTCCCTCTGTCGTACATTAACGCCGGTTTCTCCATTGTTCGTTCAGTCACTTTCACTCTACTCGATAATGGTGTTACTCATCTTGTTCCAGTCTTACACGATTGACGGTTCATGGTCAAATTGGAAGACAGAACGATTCGTCCTCTCCGTTGATGAACCCTTGATCCTCCCTCAATGCCCTTTCATTCTTTCTCCTACAGAATGGTTAAAAGTAAAAATTGTTCTTCCCCCTTCTCGTACAATTTTCCATATGTTTAACTCACCGTTGATACAACCAACGTTCGCGTTCCATGACGTAGAGAAAAATGGAAAAAGTTGAACCAGAGCCAAGGGTGGTTGAGCACGATAGGTAGATGCGTGTCATGCGGCCATTGCTGTCGGGTGGCGCGAACACGATTCTCACTTCTGTCGATGAAATGTCGCTGGACACGTGAAGTTGATCGTCCACAGACAATCAAGAGACCGCCATTGTATCAACGTTGTTTCGCCACGATAAAACATACGTTACAAACTCGTTAGGAATGTCTCGTGTTTTACGAACGCGGCCCGAAATTTCATCCACTTTCATTTCTAATATCTGATTCCGTGCTTTTCATACAAAAACGAACAATGAGAACGAGTTTCTTTTTCCAAGCCAATGAGATTCGGAAGTCACGGAACATTTCGACTCGAATAACTTTCAGTCTGAGAATAAAACAACCCCGTATGTTAGACCACAAATTTGTCAACAGAAATGTCGTGGATGAAAGAAGGTATGGGGTAACAAGCCCCGTAACTATCGGAGATTGGCACGGTGGTAGTCATCATCGTCGTCGTGTGAAAAAGAGCGAGTATAACAAAAAAAGCTCACAGGGAGTACGCAATTGCTCTCGTTAAGTTGGAGAACGAAATATCGCCTAGCCGAACGGCGAGATAAGATGGCCGCTTACAGTTACAGTTCCGTCTGGCCAGTTCTCTCGTACGATGGCCATAACCACTTCTATATACCAAGAGCAGCGTTCGTTTGAGCTCTCTCTCCCCCTCTTTCCTTGCTCGACTTTTTCGTTGGACAACACGCTTCGGGTCGTTTTCGTCGCCGTAACAGTTGAGAGCTTAAGTACGTACCTAGCCGATTCTATTACTGTGTATTACCCTATCTACAACCATCAGTGCATGCGCCGTATATACCGAACTATTACGTGGTTAGCTCACTACCTCCGTAAGGTGAAACTGATACCTCACGTCACTATAATTCCCATCGTATCTTACTCGCTCTCCGCGTTGGAAAGCTGGTCAGCTTCATCGTACTGAACTCGACTTAACCACCCAACCACCATTTCTACAGTTTCCACGTATCGTTGGACATTACGCCGTAACGATTCCCGTTAAGCAGTTCCCGAAGTGTTTCTATATGGATAACAAGGCGTCGATATGGTTTTTCCGGGAAAGTCGGATCGAAAACGCTTATCACGACGAAAGTATTAGTCCTGGTATTGCTTACGTTACGACCACCCCGGAGGGTTTTTACCGACGCAGCCTCGCTTGTACATAATCAACGAGGTTAAAGATATAAACAAAATAAAGAAACATCTACAACTACCATCGCGAATTTACTACGAGCGCCGATTTTCGATCCAGACAACCGATTTTTGCCGATACGTTAAAAACCTTGAGCAATTCGGTGGATTGGAATAAAGGCACCATCGCCCAAACTCAAACGACGAAAATGAATGTCTAACGGGCGTATAGCTCCCTAGAAAATTCATTTGTAGCCGTTTCATCCCCCATAATGGCAGCCGTACGACATTTCACCTAACCGATTACGTATAGCTTGCACACATCTCGTGTAATTCCGTCGGGCGCGCGTTTATCGCTGGTAACCTAACTACGGATAACAACTACTAATGTACGAGGGAAGTGGGGAGGGTTTGAGGACTATACGGTCGTGCGGTTCGTCCGTCAGTGCTGGCCGTACGATTACGGGGGTGCGCAAGCCGCGGCGATTACGCTGGCGGGCACATTCCAGCGGTGAAATTGTTAATGCGAATCGTACGCCCGTTCGCCTCAAAGTGGTCATCTCGCGTTCGTTCTCCCATTACTGATGGGGCAGAGAAGTAGGGAGAGTAGTGTGTGTATAAAGCTACGGATACAAATGCCTAGCAGACATGTGCTGAAAAGCCGATAGGCTGCAGGAAACTGTAGAACCGTAGAGGCACTAACCGACACAGACATGGTACGGGCACATGCAAAGTTCGGTCGGGCCTGAGCCCATCATGCGAGGATAGGGTGATTCCTCGATTAGTGCGTTGCACCAAGATTGGAGTCTCTCTCGCATCCCCCTCCTCGGTCCTCGATATCCCTATCACCGTCGGTTACCAACTACTTCTGTCCTCTCTCGCTCTTGCCTCGCGTTTACCCATATTACCATTTCATCCCCGCAGCGTTCTCTCTCGCTCATGCTTGCGTCTCGTACCAGCGTTTTGATTGCTTCCCAAGCACAATTAGCCCTCGTGAAAACTATTGGAACTCGGTTATGCTCGCTCTCGCGGTGATTATTTGTTACTCGTACGAGTACCTCGGACACGCGTGTACGAATTAACTCGATGTTATTTTGCCTCTCCAAGTCGAGAACCGAGAGAAAACGTTTCTTATTTTTCTTTTTAAGTCTTTTTTTCGGGAACATGAACGATACTCGGTCGGGACGTCAGCCTCGAGCTTGTAATATTTACAGCCGATGCACACGTGTGCGGGGGTAAATTTTACATGCGTTGGTCAGGTTGCAACGTGGCAGAAGGAAGAACAAGGGGCAGATGCACGTCGCGGTAAAAATGTCGAGAACGAATCGATCTTGGTCCGTGGAACGAGTCGAGTAAGAGAGTTGAAGGACATGGAGGAGCTTGATGAGTCCGTGCGAAGAACGGAGGCCTGGGTGCGGGAAAATGAGAAAAGTAATTCGCGGCAAACGAGATGAGTGCCGGAGCGCATTTACGCGCTATAATAAAATTTCGCGGCCGTTTATATCGAGACTCGCGTCGTAAACATTCTTTTTTCTGGAATGGATCTGGCAATTGGAACGGTACTGGAAGATGATGATTTTTTGGTAATTAAATGAACTCGTACGTCGATGAGCGTACAGGATAATGCGCCATATAAAAATGTTATAATCTTCTTTAGTACAAAATGGAAGAAAACCCAACATTTCCGTAGTCTGAATCGGTAAATTCATTCGATCGAGTCCGATCGATCGAAGCCTCGGGAACGATTGATCGACTCTCGTTACGTACTTTAATCATGATGCATTCGCTTCACCTCGATTCGTTGGGTTTAATGCGCGTGTAACTCGCAGCCATTCGTGTGATGCTATGGCGAAACTGGCCTCGCGGATCGAAAACTCGTTGGTGCTGGAAGAGACGAGCGAAAGAAAAAAGGAAAACGAAGAAAAAGGAGAGCGAGACGAGAAGGGCGAATGGAAGAGAAAGAGAGTGAAAGAGAGAGAGAGTGAGGGAAAGAGAAGAGTCTGCTGGCGAGCATTCGCGCGCGCGTACTCACGGCATTCGCGTAATTAAGTCCCACAGCTTCCCTGGCGCGTTGCGGTGCAGGATGAGGATGAAGTAGTAGTGGAGAACTAAAGGGGGCGTAGGGAGCGGGGGCGAGAGAGTGCGAGAGGGAGAAAAAGGGAGGCGGGGGCTCGATGGTTAAGCCGGAGTAAGGATGTATCTAAAGTATGGTATAACCCCCGATATACGCGAAAAAGACCGAGGGAGTGAGAGGGAGGGAGGTCGGAGAAAGAGGAGGTAAGATAAACGGGGAATGCTAAAAAGAAAGTGAGACAGAGGCCTATAGCACGGGGAGGTACGGTGGTAGGAGAACGAGGGGGCTAGAACGAGAAAGAAAGGAGCTTGAGGCTGAACGAGTAAAAGAGAGAGAGGGGGGAGGGAGATTGAGAGAAGTTAAGCGCGTTGGGTTAGGGGGCGGGGGGAGGGTGAGTAGGTTGGTGAGAAAAACGAATAGAATAACGAAGCCAATAAATAATACAGGTAAAAAAGGCGATCGCCTGCAACATTCTGCTCAAATGTTAAATAGGTATCAATTTGTAGTCAACCAATAGAAAAGCCCGGGGGCGTGGCCTGCGCTCCCCGGATTGGTCACTCGCCCCGTATGGGCGTGGCGACCGCGTAACGCGGGCCATTCGATTAAACCGGACGGGTTTGGAGAGTAGTGGTGGGGATAACCACCTGGTTTTCCATGGAGCGAGAGAGAGTCCGGCTGTTCGCTGCCACCGAGCCAATTCACTCTACCACGACGAAGCGAGGACGCAGGGCCGCGGTTGAAAGGCTATACCTGCCCCGAAGACGTGTGATTTTTTGTCGGATTTTTGTTTTGGTTTTTATTTGATTTTTTCACTCCCGTTCAAACCTTGAAGCCAGTCGCGTTTCGAATCCCCTTAATCTCGGAATCGTTGAGCCGAAACCTCGTTGTTGGCCTCAAGGTTTAGGAATTCGTGAATGGGACAAAAGGACGAGTTACTTCTGTTCATCGAATCTTCGCGTGAACGGGACTACATACAGTAAGAAAGAGAGAGAGGGAGAGAGACAAAGAGAGAGATAAACAGGGAACAAAAAGGATTGTGAAACGAAGTTGAATCGTAGTGAATGGACACGCAAGACTCGCGAAAAATACATTATACGTGTTTAATCCAGTGTTTAAAGATCAATGCGTGAGGAGACGCAGGAGGACCTGTCGATTAAGGGTAGTGACGCAGTGATTATGGAATAATCAACCGAATCGGTCTTCCAACACAAGTGCGGTACCGGATCAGCCATTTTGGTTATGCGTGCGACGTTATCCAACGATCAACAAAACAAAAAGTTCTCGATAAAAAGATAAACCTAAACCAGTGTCGAGACCATCAAGAAGGGTTGAAACAAAATATCTAGAGAATTTTTAGTGCGCGTTGCAAATATTTTCAGACCGGTGAGAGAACGTTGCGACATCCATGGTTGAGTTAAATTTATACGTTACGATTAACATATAACTTTCCTCTGGGCTAAAATCTTGAGAAAAATTAAGGGTGCCATCTGCAAAAGAGACTAAAAGCGTCCTCGATGGCAAAACAACGGCTGCAGTTTTGGTGCAGCGAGCCAATTAGACGAAGGCTGGCGAACCGATCATCCGAATGATAGGGTAGAGTGAGAAAAAGTGAGAGAGAGAGATAGAGCGAGGGTTAAGAGGGAAGTGGGGAGGGAAAAGATCGTGCGCGAGAGGCAACAAGGTAGCGTAAAGCAAAGCATATATGGTATATACATGTATTTATTTCCACCGCATACGGCGAACCCCTTACCTGGAAAAGCTACGGCAAACGTTTATGGCCCATAAAATGGCCGACGAAAAACGATCACAAGGAGTATCATCATCATCGGCAAGAGTATCGGGACAGCACCGCGGATACCCGAACGAACGTAAGAAGGTGCTCGCGGCGATATCGGGACGCGTACGCGCGGCTCCGTAATTTCCAAATTATTATCCGTATTATACGTCAGAAGAGGGAGAAGTACCACGGCACCTACAAGGTACTCCCGAACGAGTGCCATAGGTTATACTTATACCACGACTCCTCAAACTCGAGAGTCGCGATCTGTCGGCCATTGTCGGTACCCTTGCTACCTCCCCCACCTATCCAATCCCGGCACCTTCGGGAAACCACGTACGTACGCGATTTAACGTTTCGAAATAACTTGCACTTAGAAACGATAGTCGTCAATCATTCGGTAAAGAAACACAAAAAGCATACGCGTTTGAATCTTCGCGGTTATTGCCGTAATTGAAAAGACTGTTTACCGTGATATACGTGTCTATATTTATATATATATATATATATATATATATATATGTATATATAGATGGATATTGTCCGGTAGTTCATCGATCGGTGAGGGAAGAATTTGTTCTCATGTCAACGAGAATTGTTCAAAAATCGATAGTTTGGAATAATCGATAGCCGAATTGTTGGAAGTGTGAGACGATTTTATTTAGTTTATTCGTGATAAATAAGAAACAAACTCGTAATCATGTCGGATCGCGGTGGTGACAGCGAGATCGATCCATCCGAGGAGATAAACGTCGACGATCTTGATTCGCGTAGTTGCAGTCCCCGTAATTACGTGAATTCGGCAGCGACGAATTGCAATCGGGCCGCGAATGGTTTGCCGTCGGAATGTTCGAACTCGCCACCACCGAGCGGACACACCAAGGGTCACTTGCAGAACGAGGTCTCGCCGCGTAGTCATCCATTCAGCATAAGCCGATTGTTGGGCGATAGCAGAGGTGGAAGCCAGGGTAATAATCCTAAAAGTCCAACGGTTTCGGACGATCTCGATAGCGATAAGGAGAGAAGAACATCGTGGACGTGGGACGACGGTAACAACAGAGGTTCCAACATCGAGGATGGGAGAAGATCGTGGGGTGTCGAGCTCGAGGAGAAGATGTCGGAGAAGGATGACGACGATACGGGCAGTACGCCGGAAATGCACACGAACAGTTCGGCGATGCACCCGGCCGATCTTCTAGCGCCGTTTCGGCTCTTCCCCGGTGGTTCTGGACTTATCTACACCGGTGGTGGTGTCATCAGGGTTCCGGCCCACAGACCACCCGGTACGAACGGCGGACATACCGGTGGGTTACCAGCTCAGGCACTTCTACCACCCTGGAGTCTTCAGGCACTTCAGCACAGTCAACAGCAAGCCGCTGCAGCGGGTCTTCACAGAGCGAGTTTGCTCGCCAATCTTGCCGCGCATCCCCTTCAGGCTCATCCCCATCTTAAGGACCGACTGGCTGGTGAGTCCTTCCATCCTTTGTTTACTTCGATACAAACATTGCTAAGAAAGTCGAACTTGAGACGTTACGGCACAAATTCCTCGTGCCGAACGGAACTGGTTCTAAACCCTGATAAACCTGGATTCAACCCTTCCACGATACTTCGCTAGTCATAAAAAAGCTTGTTCGTAGCGCCATAATCGCACCTTGAAACAATTTCAAAGCATTCAAAACGGGTCTAAAGGCATCACTTTCATGCACCGAAATCATTAATTCACCGGGCAAGCACACTTATTAGCGATATTCGGTGGCAAATTGACTCTTCGCGAGTTTCGTTTCTTCGAACGGGCCCTGACGTACGACCAACGTGTGATTCCCGGGTATCTCCTTCTTCCTTCGGTCGAAAACCGTACGTACGCAATTTCACAGCTCGAACAACTTCGTTGAAACGATTCGTGGATCGAGTGTGTAGTGTACCAGCACATCACGGTGTGAAGTACGTAATTAGCGTACACTTAAACGAACACTACCGACTCGCGTAGAGGGTACCGGTGTGTCTCGAAGAAGGAGATTCTCTCTCATTCTCTTTCTCTCTCTCTGCAAGTGTGTGTGTGTGTGTCTCGCTGTCGCGGTTAGTTATGCGTGTATGTATATTCTTATTTCTCGCGCTTATAACGAAGCCTGGAATTACATATCGCATGCCGCGAGTAAAATATATTCGTTTGCTCGCGAAGAAGTATTACATGCGAGAAAGAGAGAAGGTTACAATATTATTTCTCCTCTCGCTCCATGTTACGGCTTCTAATAATTCTTCGTCCGCGATCCTCCGCTCAGGCCGGCGCGAAGTTGCTCCTCCTCGCTCATCTCCTGGTCCCGGACTATACCACTCTCGCGAGTCCTCATCTCGTGTACTTTTGCCGCGAAGCGAGAGGATACACACGGCGTGTTCTGTTATATTGCTCCTGAGAGGAAAAATTCGCATCTACAGCCTCTTCTCTGTGTATGTGTGTGCGTTTAGTTTGGCACGCTAGCTTCTCATTCGCGTTACGAACCAGGGAAAATATCCGGAGACTGAGAGAGTATCGTGATGCTTTTCCTCGCGTGGTTTTGCCCGTATACACGAGCGAGAGAAGGAATCTTTTTGTACGCGGAATTATATCAGCGAGCGCTTTACGAACGGCTTATTAGGAGCAACGAGCGTTTAGTATTGTTTTTTTTCTTTCTTCGATCGACGAGCTATATTCTCCCCTCGTGTTTTCCATACCAGAGCAATCTTGGTACCTTGTACCAACCACTAGGAAGAAACTTAACGCAAACTGGTCGAAGATGTTCGAGTTTTCCATCGACCATACGAATAACTCAACACTACACTCAACTACCGCGTCGTCTGACAAACTCGAGCGCGATCGTTACGCAAATGTCGTAATTAGAAACACGCCGACAACGAGATTAAGCGATTATCATCGAACTACTCGTTCCAACCCAATCGTTACTATTTTGTATAAAATTTCCTGGCGATTTTATCATCCGGAATATCGACTTTTTCGTATTTTTCCATCCGTCGCTCATTCTTCATTCCGCCGTTTGGTTAAATCGTATATATCCAAGAGAGTCATCGCCGCTTCTCTCACGGGAGAGAAAACGAGTTGTCATCGAGACTATGAATATGAGTAGCGTTTAATCCATGTTATTACGGTCGTAAGATAAGAGATTATTGAGCGGTTGCACGACTCACGTTTATAGCCGCGTACTATCTCGTGCGTTCCGACCGTTGAGTTTATAATCGTGACTTCATGCTCGACCATGCCATTTTTCTTTTATTTTGTTGTTGTTTTTGTTGTTATTTTTCAAAACGCGACAGATATAGTCAAACGCGTAAACGATCGAAGCTTGGATTAATGAGAGTATAATTTATCGCGAGGAGGTGGACAGGAGTGGGAGGGAGGGGGTTTGAATTAATGAATTATATCAGCGAGCTCGTGTACGAGAACTGATGACACGAGTCGTTGCTCGATCTCCACTGTATTACGATATTACCAACCGCTGACCAAAGAAACATTGAGCAATAATTCATTTCAAACTATAACTCAACTCCGAGGCAAAACCTTTCGCTCCGACTACGAGACTTCGAACGATATTGTGCAACCGCCGACATCAATTCTCCTCCCTTCCTCTCTCCTCTCCCTGCTCGAGTTTCTATCCACGCCATAGCGACGAACTAATTCGTGGCTCGTTTCTCGACTCGGGCTCTCCTTCAATTTTCCCTTTCTCTAATGAAATTATCGAGATGGATGAAAGATTTTCTTTCCTCTTTTTTGCCCATGGTTTTTTTCTCTTTTCCACGCACAAAATCCGAAAGTAATCCTGGACGTGAGGGAGTTCGTGCCCTCGATGTTGTTAGAGGCGCGTTTCTATATTTATTTTTATTTTTTCATAACGATCTCATTTTCCATAGGAGGATGCCTTTCTATCAGGAAATATTTATTCCAACGTTGGACATCGACGCGTGGCTAAAGAGGGATGAAGATGGAATTTTCTTCTCTCTCTCTCTCTCTCTCTGTTTTTAATTTAATTTTATTTTCTCTCAATAATAAATCCGTTTGAACGCGAGTTTTCATATCGCGACTTTTATCAATCCGCGAGTATATAATAAAATTGTAATTCACGGACGAATTAGACGCTCGATTCGCGAAACGAAATTAGCAGTCGTGTTAACCTTTAGCGAGAGGGGGATCGAATGACCGGTCGCTATGAAATTACACGTGGAAACGTACAATTTCTCGGCATTTACCCGTCGTTCACGTGTAGATACGACGGTGCTGCGCGCGACTCGGCTTGGCGGTTGAAAATTTTGCTGTACGAGAGTACGAAAGAGAGAGAGAGAGAGAGAGAGAGAGAGAGAGAGAGAGAGAGAGAGAGAAAGCGCGCTTTGGCGAGGTAATCGGTGAGTTTTGCGCACAGGGCAACATTTCCGGTAGCAGATGCGATGCGAAATGCTACAGATAAATTTCTAGACCGTCTATTAACAATTTATCATTTCTAATGTTTCTACGTACGAGCGAGCGAGCATCTCGCAGGATGGACTGGTATAACGACTCTGCGCTCTAAAATGACACTCTAATGACTCTCGCTACAACCTCTTCCCCCTCCTCCCTCTCTTCGAAAACTGCACTCTCCCACCGCACTGAGAACACACGCGGGATTAAAAAATCATCACGTCAATCTCACGCGAGTTAGACAAAAAATTTGTACAATTTTGTATTTACCCTCGTACCACTTTCTACCTCGCACTGTTTACAACCAATTTTTCATTCGACAAAATTCCTAACTACTGTCTTAACAACGACTTTAACCCGTATCGTGAAACTTCACTATCGATGAAACGATTTAAAATTTAAAAAACATGAAAACAAAAAAAACAAGTCGTATCTTTGACGTCACGGAATGGAACGCCATCGCGGGAGAATTTTCTCTCGGCCGCGAATTTCACGAATGAAAATACGTACGAACCGTGCGAGTTGTAGCGGCTGGAAAGAGGCGATGCACGTGAAAGCGTGTGCACAAGAGCGAATGCTAAACGCGAGGACTGTATCGCAAAGCGCAGTCTGACGAGAGAGAAGTCGCAGTGGCGAACTTACTCCAGTGGTTTTCGACTCTCGGATACACTGTGAATAATGTGTGTGGAGATATATGTGTATGTATAAAGGTGTATGTATATACATGTATAACAAGGATCGAAGGCAGAGAGGAGTAGAGTAGTCCGTTTGGTCGACTTGCCTCCGGCCAGAGATAACCGGGTACCGGGAAGCAGAGAAAAAAGGCATCGCGTGACCAAAACCTGAAACAGTCCGAGTCCGATGGTGCTGCTCGTCTCGCTGCAACTAACTCCATACTTCGGATGAAATTCTCTAACTATATAGCTGAAGTGGAGAGTATTGCCGAGACTCTGACTTGACCACGACTCTCTTCGTCTTTCTCTCTTTATCCTCGTCTCTCAGCATCCTTCTTTTTTCACGGTTCAGAATTGGCAACCAGCATGGTTCAGAGTTTGCCCGAGGTTGCCCGTAAGACAAATCGGTACGTACGGCACGTATGGAACTATTCGCTTTCGGGGATAATTGAGGGTGACGTCGTAGCCGGACGTGTCATCGAGATGAAATGACAGGAGAGATGAAAATTGAGAAAGTCGCCGAGAGATAGATTCTACATTTTCTTTCGATATAACCGAATTAAATGTAGTTTGAAAATATTCACATAAATCATTCTCAACAATGAAAATCCTACGTAAAGATTTTTTTTTATAGGAAAAACGTAAATCGAATTAAGAGAAACGATCGAATTGGGAAAAGTTTCCCAACGAAAAAGAAAATATTTCTCGTTTGAAAAACTACCAATTATCTAGGGGTCGCACTTACGAAAATTGAGAAAGTCACCAAGAACTATATTCCACATTTTCTTTCGATACAACCGAATTAAATGTAATTCGCAATTATTCACACAAATCATTCTCAACAATGAAAATCCTACGTAAAGATTTATTTTTTATAGGAAAAACGTGAATCGAATTAACAGAAACGATCGAATAGTCAAAAGTTTTCCAACGAAAAAGAAAATATATCTCGTTTAAAAAAACCCCAATTATCTAAGGGCTGTACTTACCTACGCATTTATTGTCTGTCCCGCGATGATAACTTTTTTCCACTAGTCCATAATTTCTTCGCCGTTCTTAATTAGTGTTGAAAGCTCGAACGTCAAAACACGATGATGAATCTGCTCGGTAACGCTTCGACGATAACGATTTTCCTAGGGTGTGAGATGTATCTACGTATGCGTGTCCTACAAGTGGGAGTATGTATTCGCTCGCCGAATAATTCGCAACGGGAGAGCGAGCATAGCCTCGCGCCTTTTGCTAAGTAAGATGCTGTCACGGCGTGTAACAAGCGTTCATATAACATCGACGATTGGAATTGTATATTAGTGACTATACGTCAGTTATTCAGCGCAGGTGTAAGCACGGTAGCAACCATGCTTCCACGTTAATTAGTAGGTGTACCAACTAATCACCCATTAGCGAAACATTGAACCGACGGCTTTATTTTTCTCTCTCATTCTCATGCCTCCCTTTCCCTTCTCCGCTTACCTTTCTTTCTCGCAACCCCCACTTTAGCACAACTCGCTCGCGCGCATGCGTGCGTAGGCAGGCGGTTCGTGTTTCCCAGCGAGAACTAATCTTCTCGGTACGTACATGCATACGTAAATAGTTACGGAAACGAGTACGATCGGTGGAAAGTGTTGTTCTCGATTCATCGGCCGAGTTATTAAAAAAAAGAATGCTTTTCGCACGTGCGCATGCGTCGGTCGAAGTTTAACTGGACGACGTTTTGGTAGGTCGGTTGGATCGCGCAGGTACTAACTCGTTGCTTGGGTAATTTCTTTTTCTTTCTCGCGTTGTTATCCAAGACCTTTTCCGCAACGAGACGAGAACGAAGGTTCGGGTCACGAATTCCGAGAATAAGGAAATTGCTGATTAGAGGGATGTCGTGTCGGACTCGATAATAACAAAGTGAGAATTTTTTTTTCTGTTTTTTTTTTTCTTTGTTTCTTTATTAATTACTTCGATAGATTGACCAATTATCGAACCGATTCGAGCGTATGAATGAATTGTTGTATAATATATATTTCAAAAATTATGATAAGGAAAATATCATAATAATAATAAACTACGAATTGCGATACAATTTGGGAAAAATAAGGGGGAGTTAATTTTTTTTTCGATTCTTGTGGTACCGTATAGATAATTGGTATCTGGTATATATATATATTTGTGGTCTAACTATATATTTAGGATTTGTGTCTTTCGTAGCTAAACTTTTCCAAGAATATAAGAGAGCGTAGAGTTTCTACGATTCTCAGCGAAGTGGCTTTGCTCTCGTTCTTCTCTTTCCTTCTGTCTCGCGCCCGCTCTTTCACGGGCTCACACCGTTCATGGTCGATCGTAAAGTAAAGAGCACCCCACGCTGGCCGGAAGTGTTCTCTAATATGCTGCGGTCTCTCGCTGCCGTGTATATATGTTGGTACCCATTGGCTGTGTGCAACGGTGGGCTATCGTTCGAATGCGCGTGTCTTACACATTTCGCCCCGATTCTCTCGCATACGAGCGCGAATCACCGACTAAACTGAACTCTCGGATGAAATCGAGCAATTGTTATATATATATATATATATATATATATATATATATATATATGAAATGCGAGCGATGGGAGAGAATGTGAAAGAGAAATAGCCCGTTTCCCAGCGGTGAGGAACAACAATTTAGCTTTAACTCGCGTTCAAGGAACTCGAAATTGCGAGCCTCTTTGACATCAATCTTAAATATATTTAAGTATTTACGTTATTTTTTTTTTCAAATTCCTGTCTAAAGGACTATTAAATATTTCACACGGAAGTAAATATTTTCTAGTATTTGAATAAAATTTTAATGTTCGTAAATATAAAATATATTCGATTTGAAAACGTGGATGTAAATAAGAAAAGATTTGATTAGAAAATCGGAATATTGATAAAGAAAAGATACTTAAAGGAAATACAAAATTTTATACGATAATGAGATAAATTATTATTCTTCGAGAAATCATCGTATATTCGTGTTTGTTTCTGTAAAACTAGCATTAGTCAAACAGAAATGAAAATGAGAATAGGATATACGTTATTTTGTTGTTCGTATATTTTAATACCTTCGAATAACACGAACCGCTTAAACTCGCCGCGTGTTCGAGAAATTTTGCAACAAAATTGCTTTCAATGGGTGCGAGAAACGAGCAGCGTCATAATACCGTTTGAATCATTCACAAGCTCATTAACTTTTATATATACATGTCTTTATATATGAAAAAAAATGTCTATACGTATTATATATATATATATTTAATAATATAATTATATATATATTTTATTATATTATAATATCATATTAATTGTATATAATATATAATATATAATATTATATTATATTATGATATATATGTAATATTTAATTACATTATTATATTGTATTATTTTAATAATATTAATTTAATATTATATTATATTATAATATATATTTAATATTTTATATTATATTGATATATTATTATTATAATATTATATAAATATTATATTATCTTATATAATATTATAATATAAGTTTTATATTATATTATTATAAAATAATATTATAATAATATTATATCGACATTACATGATATTATATAATATATTATATTTCATATATTTATATATTAAATTTAATATCATATTATATTATAATATATATTTAATATTTTATATTATATTAATATATTATTATAATAATATATTCATATTATATTATCTTATATAATATTATAATATAAATTTGATATTTTATATTATATTATTATATAATATAATATTATTACAATAATATTATATCGACATTACATTATATTATATTATAATATATATTAAAATTATATTATAATATATATATATGACAATCTTTTCTCAAAATCAATAATCATGTTAATACGTTCATGGAAAACTGGATACTCGTCACGCGGATAAACTTTAACGCGAGAAGCACAATAAGCGTGTAGAAACATCGAAAACTGGCATAAAAATTCTACGTCGTTCGTCCATTGTAGCGTAATTTCCTCGACTCTTGAATCGGCGATAACCACCTGGGTTATAATTTTTCTTCGCGCGGTATTTTCGCGCTCGCCTTTCATCATTCTTCGCGCGACTCGAGACGGGCATATCATCGGTCTTAGCTTGAGTCGATTCGCGCGATTGTTCGCCATATTTCTTTCGACGTCTCTTATAACCGTTTACTATTATTGCTTTTCTGTAACGGTTATCGATGACAGCTGCGAAAGTTGGTCGAGAATCGTATCTTTATGTATCGACAAATGTGGCGTCGCGAGTTTACGGTCAAACGTTCGTTTTCTTTTGTTATCTTGGTTTTTTTTCTTTTTTCAATTAAGTTTTACCGGGATTTGTGACGAATCTGTAAGTGGTAAGGAATGTTTGAAGTCTGTTCGAACTGTATGTGAGCGTTACGGTGATTTAAACAAATATTTTGAGTGCATTCGAGCTCTTGAAAAATATTTTGAGTGCAGTGCAGTCCGTGACAAATATTTTGAGTGCATTAGAGTCCTCTAAAAATATTTTGAGTGCATTTGAATACTTGAAAAATATTTTGTGTTTGCACTCCAGTCCTTGAAAAAGATTTTGAATGTATTTGCGTACTTGAAAATTATTTTGAGTGCACTCGAGTACTTGAAAAATATTTTGAGTGCATTAGAGTCCTTTACAAATATTTTGAGTGCACTCGAGTCCTTGAAAAGTATTTTGAGTGCATTCGAGTCCTTTAAAAATATTTTGAGTGCATTTGAATACTTGAAAAATATTTTGAGTGCATTTGAGTCCTTGAAAAATATTTTGTGTACACCCGCGTCTTTAAAAAATATTTTGAGTGCATTACAGTCCAAGAAAATTATTTATTAGCATCCCAAACTCCCAATCAGTTCTCAAAAATATCTCCGAGTGTTCCCGAGTGCAAACTCCCCTAAGCTCCTTCCACGTCAATTTCCCACAATTTTTTCACAATTTTATATATCTTCCGTATCACGATCTACGCACAATGCTTCACCGTAAGAGAACACAAAACCGGAAAACATTTCGCAGCGATCTAACTTCGCTCAAACACGAAAGATCGTTTCGTCCCGACTCACCATTTCGTCGCTTTCTATTTTTTCATCCCTTTTCTACCACCCGGAAGCGTATATCCGTGGCATAACGATAACCCGTGATACCGTGCGGTATCGAAACGACATAGCATGACCGAAAGCAACGGTAGCTACGAGACATATAAAAACTAAATAAAAAAAAAGAATGAAACAACAATAGACACTCGATTTTCTTGTGCCAATTGAACGTTTATAAACCCTGAGTTTTTCGAACCCTCTCTCTCTCTCTCTCTCTCTCTCTCCCTCTCTCTCTCTCTCTCTCTCTCTCTCTCTCTCTCTCTCTCTCTCTCTCTCTCTCTCTCTCTCTCTCTCCCCCTCCCCCTCCCCCCTCTCTCTCTATGAAACGCAGCAGCACACTCTACGAACGACGAGGGGAACTGCGAAACGGGCACCTCGGCTTTCTGCTCACGGCTATGAAAGCGTTTCTCGGTATCCATCATCGGCTCCGGCAAACCGGGTACACACACATAGCTATATATATGTATATGCATACATATATATATATTATTCATGTATCGTATATATTTTCTACATACCATAGGTTGTTACTGTTCGACGCTTTGCGTCTCCCGACTACCACGTGTTATTAACGTAACGCGTGTATTTCACGTTTTCCTTTTTCCTTCCCTCCGATCGAACGGACAAGGAGAGAGTCGTATTGCGCCCTGTAACAGAAAACACTATCCCGTTGGTGAGAGAGAAAGAGAGAGAGAGAGAGAGAGGGAGAGACAGACATTTGACCCGCACTATTCCAAAGCGTTTTGCAAAAACAACCCTTGCCTCGCCACGAGAGGGCAAGGACGATCTACAACCCGTATTTAGAGACGAAAAAAAAATATTACATACATTTTACGCGCGGAAATTATCATTTGAATGTTTTATTTTGCTTTACTTTTTACAGTACGTAAAATAATTACGAACGATTATTCTCTTACGTTGAATGTTAATTGTAGAGTAATCAAGGGGCTTTTTTTATTGCAACGAGAGACTTTGTTTCTTTTTTTTTTTTTTTTTTTTTTAATACCAATGACGTACCAAAGCGCTTGGCTTCATCGAAAAGCTCGTAACAGACTCTCCAGCCCTTCGAGAACCAACGAGTTTCGTACATTCAAAATACACGTACATTTATGTTTCTACTTACACGTAGAGCAGAGGCGAAAAACGGTACACGTGAAACGTGCTACTCGGTTTTAAGTATACACGAATAGAGCCAGGTATCCGATGGTATATAAAATGCTTTAGGCAATACCTATTAGCTTTACTGTCAGTACTGCGAAATCTCTTCATTGGCCTTCGTGACGAGAAACCGAGAGTCTCCCGCGGTAGCTAAAGACGTCTCTCCTCCAACAGTTTATCTTCACGTCGCATCGTCCCTCTCCACAACTTTTGGATTTTTCCCGTACGAAATTTATTTGAAAAAAATCGAAATCGAAATTTTCATAGAAAGAAAAAAGATTGAATTGAAAGAAATTGAATATATTAAAAAAGATTGAACTTTTTTCTGGCCGAGGGGGTGGGGGGGGGGGGAGACGAAGAGAGATGGAACTTGTACTAATGTAAAGTAGGATTATTTATTCATGATCGAGTTATTACCAGTCGCGTCAATTAACGCGCGATAAATTATTCCAAATTTCGAATATGTAATTACACCATTTATCAATATCAGTTAATAATTAATGATCCTTTATCAACCCACGAGCGATATGTTTTTTTTAATTTTCGTGAAATTTTTGATACGTTTAGTTGGTAATAGGATGCCGCGAATATATCACCCAGAAGCGAAATTGTAATATAATTTAGGTTGGCAAACCAAACCGCGCTGATGTTCCACGATCTTCCTCCGCGCGAGCGATAATTATTCTCGCTGAATATTACGTTCTAATTAATCTGGAGGGAGATTATGGAAAACGGACGAAACGACCAAAGATATATACATACATACATATATATATATATATATATATATATATATATATATAT
>JAPYZT010001802.1:0-45814 GCA_030522965.1 Tryphoninae sp. A BG-2022a | reverse complement strand
TGCACATATATATATATATATATATATATATATATATATATATATATATATATATATATATACATGTATATATTGAAAGAGGGAGAGAGGGAGGGACAGAGAAAGAAAGAGAGAAGTATATGCCTAGAAAAGAAGATCTCTCGGCACACTTTCTCCGACTGTCTCGATCCCAGCCAATCAATCTTCTCGCTACAACGAACGATATTATCCTTAGTTATATATATATACATACGTAGGTAGATAATACGTGAGAGACTCTTTTCTTCCTTCTTTATTCCTACAGGGTTCTTTCTCTTCTCCGTGCACGTCACCACAGTTTCTTTTTCGACTCTCTAGATTTTCCCGGGGTAAAAGTTTTTCGCGCAGAATTCTCGGTCTCTTGACGCTCTTCTTTTTTTCTCTTCTCTCTTCCTCTTCTTCGTTTCTTTTTTCTCGATTTGCTTTTTTTTGCTTCTTCTCCGTTTATTATCCACTCGTCTTTCGTCTCGACCCCCCTCTACCCCTCGAGAGGGTCAAATCTGTGTCTCCTTTGTGCGCGGGAAAAAAAAACAGAACAGACGCGGGGTTTATCGCGCAGTGCGAGAGATTGCAGATGCTGTAATCCGGCAGGATTTTGTGGAAAAAAAATAGAGTCGCCCGGAGGGGGAAAACTGGGGGGCTGGATCGAAGCGAATAATGGAACACGGGGTTAAGTTGAGACAAATTGAGATTACTCGTGTTCGTGACAAATGACCGGAGGAGTCGTTATTTTCGTTTTTTTTTTGTTGGTGTTTTTTTCTTTTGCGTTCAAACGGAAAATGTTAAACGAGACGGAGCGAATTCGTTTGATGGAAATAAATTAATAGAAAATAAATGATACGCGGTAAATTGAGTTGGAAAAAATTTGTTACGATTAAAATCACTTTAAGCTTTCATCCCTTTACTCGGTCACCCTCGTCTCGCCTTATCACCAAATATCAGATGGAAAAAAAACCAACCGCAAGCACGGATAGGACTAAAAAACTGGATGAAATCTCTCGGGTTCACGCGCATTGTTCTTATCCGAAAGCTCTTCTCTCCCTATCTCTCTCAACTCTTTTTACTTCGTCCAGCTGCTAGTCGTCGCTCGAGAAACGGGAAGGAAAAATTTGTCTCCGAGGAATATTCGTCCAACGTTTCCTCGCGATCTCGTTTTTTCGTATAAACATTCGAGGACCCCCGTCCTTTTGCCCGTTTGCCGAAAAAGGACGAGAGGAAATGTCGAGATTCCGCGTGACACGTGTCACCTCCAATTCCAAATGAGGAAAAAGTATTCGCGAATTTAAAAATATTCGTACGTTCACCAGTAAGAAAAGTTCATCGTGTCAATGACAAATAAATAAATTTATATATTTTTAGTTTTTCTAGGTAGTCGCGTTGCACTTTGGAATTTTTTCTCGCTCTCCTGCATCAACCAGGCGAATAGTGTTACTGCGAAAAATTCCATAAAATAAAGAAAATAAAAAATACACATTTCCCTAGGTAACTCCACGAAGGTATAAAAATTCATGCTTTTATATATATGCGTGCGTATGGGATATAAAGTTAAGAGTCACGCGGCTCGCTCGAAGTTGTCAAGATTTGCCCTGACTTACTGCCCCGACTTCGAAAAAATTGAAATCTTATCGTGACTTCCCTCGAAAGAGAGTTAAAATATAAAATAAGTAAACAATAAATATCGTACTTTCTTCGATCGAAAGAAATTGTTTAAATTCAATTAAAAGTTTAAATACGATAGGGATGAAAATTTGGGAGAATTGAATAAAAATTGTGGAATTAACGAGGGAAAAATGTATGCTAATCCAGAGGATGAAAGAAGATCGTGAGCAACTTCTGAATCTTTTAGTCTCTGCGATCTCACTCTTACCGCGGAATTATTGCACATCTCCGGTGGGTATACGTTTCTCGCGCACACCCTTGTGTAATTCTCCACTCTCACATAGCCGTAGAGCGTACCTACCCCACCTACCGTTTATTGTTGTCGTTCTCAACGAATAATAGCCTTTCATAACCGCTTATGAGAACCATTTCCTTAATTACTTTCGAAGCGCTCGCAAGGGAGACGAAGAGAGAAAGAGAGCGAGACCGAAAGAGATCGGTGCGCTCTCTGGTGGGTGGACGGCGCGTTACGGCGTTAGGGGTGCTGTCGCATCCCTCGCGACGAAAATTCATTTAAGCAAAGCCAAGATAGTCTCGCGCCCTTCTCACCGTTCACGTCCATCTCTCTCTAACTGTCTCTCGCTCTTACGCCTCGTTTCGAGACGCTGCACTTCGGGAATAATACAAAAGCGATGAAAGACTCGAACCATTGAACGGCGAATATTACAAAAATAATAATGAAAAACAAATAGAAAAGGAGGAAAGAAGAAAAATATATTTGTCTCTTCATTCCGTTGACGGTTATTGTGGTATCGGTATAATTAGTCGTCTTGGTGATAACGAGCAGGGCTGAGATTTTAGTGGAATAATATTGATACGAAGAGGATGAAGATTTATCAATCGTCCATTTAATTTCAATCAATTTTTTAAAAATTTGACTTTGCAATTTTTCTTTCATATTCGAAGAATCTCCGTCGTCTTTTACAAACTGCTATCTCAGTCCTATAGACGTGTATATATAAACAGCGAACATTACATGTAATATTCAGTTTGATAATATAGTGAGGAAGCGCTATGCATGGAAAAACTTTCGTCGCGACAGCCAGGCGCGATGTAGAAATATAGCGAATGGGTAATATCCATGAAATCCTATGGATATCTCTCGTCGGTCGTCAGGGCTCCGTGCGAATTTCGAAGCCGTGAAAACGAAATGAAAACAAGGGCGAGAATAGAACGAGACGAGACGAGGAAACGAGAGAAAAAGCGACAAAAAAAAAGAGAAATAGTGGGGCTATTACGAGTTGAAAAAAGAGAGGCGAGAATGGGGGGGTGAAAAATGAAGAATGGCCTAGGGAATATTTCACACGGAGCTGATTTGTACGCGAATAATTTAATATTTCCGGAATCGAGATTTTTCAGATTTTTCAAGAATAATACGAATTTTTCAACGCCTCGTGTACTTCTTTTTCCGCGTTTCCTTTTTCCTCCCTTCTGTTTAGATTTCTTTCTCTCTTTTATTTTATTTTATTTTTTTCATTTATCATACGTCGCGTATCTCACGCTTCATCATTCATCAAGTGTGCGAACGGACTCGGCGAGATCGTAAAACAAAAATGGTGTATATAAAAGTGCAAAACTAAAAGTTATCCTCGCACTTACATACGCACACACGTGTGTTTGCGAAGGGAGGGAAACTCGTGAAATAAAAGCGAGAGGCATTTCGCTGAGCGCGAGATTTCCACGAAAGCTGAGCTCTCCTCTGCGGATGGAAGTGCGCATGTGCGTGTGTGTGTGATTTAAAAATTTGTTTTTACACCACCCACATCTCAACTTTGTTATCTCTAATAGAAATAATTATAAATATACGTAGAGGGATGCGACGAATAAAGCGAGGTTGTAATCTAGTTTTGACGAGGCGCGTTCTATCCGACCTACCAGCATGAGGGAAGTTTTAAGAGTGGGCTAGGGGGGTGAGAGAGGGTGAGTGAGGGAGGCAAACAACGAACCAGCATTCTCAGAAAATCGTTTCCCTCTTTCGTTCTATCCCTCGAGTCGCTGATACCAACATCGGACACGGTTGACGCGGACGATTTATCGCCCCGTACAACCCTCTCGTAATTAACCCGTTTGAGAGGTAAAATTTAATTTCTCCAAACGAATAGACAAACTCGATTAAATCTTCGTTTCGAAAGATAGAAAAATATACTCGAACGAATTACAAACGAAACGATCAAGGAACAAAGAACTAAAGGATAAATATATTTTCCTTTTTTTTTATTTATTTGAAAAATTTGCCCCGGTTTAAAAGTCGGAAAGTAAAAGGAGCATCTCATAAATTGAATATGCGCCACACACGCGTTTTATCGAAGTGCTGCATGAATAAATCTCGTAGAATATGTCAAAAATGCCGCTCGGCATTCTTGGAGTAAAAGCGGGTTGTCGTATCGATGTGGGCAGGGGTAAGGGGGAGGAGGAGGGGGGGGTGATACGCGAGGGTTTCAAGGGGTCGTTCGTTTCATTTTCACTCGAGTCCCGAGACTCCAAGATCCTCTCAGTCAACGAATATATACGTATCCTTTTATACAAATACACGCGGGCCCATATACACTTTGCCCAAGTATGGATCAACTGGGAGAAGTTACGGTACGACATCGGTACCGCAAAGAAAAGAGAGAAAAAAAAAGAAGCGGAACTAGCAACGGGGGGAGTGCGGTGTAGCTTACCGAGTTCATTGAATTGTGCAAGTGAGTCGAGGACTGAAAGCTATTCAGCTTTTCTTTCTCGTTTATATCTACGGTGCTCGAGTTTAACCCCCCAACCACCTCCCCCTTCCACCGTACGAATGTGGAAGGTAGGAAAATGAGTGAGATTCGAAGCTATAAGGGAGAAAAACGAGTTGGGGAGAGAGAAAGACAGAGAGAGAGAGATACAAAAAAATAGATCGCGCGTGGAAAGCCAAGAGGCAATGGGATCTCATTGTGGACTTTGTGACTAGCTCACTCATGCTCTCTCCCTCGTTTGTGTACCAAGAGTACACGTACGTCTATATTTTTCAATGAACAAATGGACTTCTTGTTATATACATATAAACACACGGTTCTATCTATAAATATCTACGTAGCATGATATAAAATAGGTAAATGCGATTCGAGTATAAAGACGAGTGGGGGGGGGGGGGGGAGAAACTACGAAAGTTGAGCAAGAGCGGTGACGATGAAAAAAGATCGTGATTCTTGAAAGGGAGGAAAAGGGGGCAAAAAATTCCAAGGATCTTCTCGTGTGTTGCGGATTTTCGAAAGGAAAAAAGAAACGAACAAATGGGAGAACGGGCGAAGAGAGATAAATAGAAAAAAGTCGAAAAAAAAGAGTGAACGAAGAAAGAACGAGGGAGAGATGCGAGTCTCGTGGATACGAAGATAAGAATGACGGGGAAAGGAAGACGAAACACGAGAAAAGGAACGAATATGTAGAAGGAGAAGAGAGGGAGGGAAGAGAACCAGCAGTTTCGAGTCGGGCGGAGAAAGTTGGGTAAGGAACGAGCCCAAATCTAGGGGAAAATTTTATCGTATATTCAAGACGTGTTTCGACTTACAAATGCGCATTGTCGAGAGTGAGAGGGATAGAGAGAGGGATAGAAGGACAAGACCTACGAATGCTATATCGTGGAATAGAAGAAGGGTATGTATAGCGCGGTAAGTCGCGGGACGTTGGAGAAGTGGCTCCTGGGGCAAAATATAGTTTGAGCGAAGAAAGAGCAAGAACGATGACGAAAGTGGGAAGGAGGACGGTTGAGTACTGCTAGCGTGTCGTCTACGAAATCGCTCGAATTTTATAGCGACGAAAGAGCAAGGAGAAACGAACGAATAAGAAACGAGGAAAAGGAGTCGAGCGGCACGCGGCCAAAATTTATAAATGTCTACCGATTTTTTAGTCGTATTCTAAAAACGTCGCTGTGTAGCTATTCGTAAAACAATTTAAAAAAAGAAAGAGAATAATCACAGTGGAATAATATGTAAACAATTTCTCAATTACGAAATCATTAATTAAATATCGAACCTGCTGTTTGCGCAACTCAAAGCTGTTCTTAGTAGACGATGATGTGATTTTCGAAGGGCTTGGTAACAAGGGGATGGACAAAGTTCGACGAGGATTTCAAGTCGCGTTCTGTGGGGTATAAATGGTCGAGTAAACTTCGGAAATCCGAAATATTCCATGACAAGACAAAAGAGAGAAGATTGTGGTTAGAGGGATGGGGGTGGAGATGATGAGAAGGGTTGCGACCACACTTCGACGCGTATACCGGGTGTATATCCCACGGGGGTGCGCGATTGCACGGAACAAGACTGAAGAACGAGAGAGAGAGAGAGAGAGTGAAAGGGCAAATAGGGGTGAGAGGGTTTTGGGGGAGGAAATAGTTGTGGAGAACAGGCGACGTCTCCTCCATAGCGTCCTCTCGCGATCTGCCTGCTCCTGTCGGTTCTGCTTTAATCCTCGACGGCTTACGAGGACTAACTAGAGGACCAGAGGGCAGACGAGGGTCGCCTCCACGAAGGGTGGTTTGAGCAAGAGGGGGATGGCTCGTGCAAGGGGGTTTGCCAAGAGAAATGGAGATGCTCGAGTATGGAGACACAGAGAACCCTAACGGAGAACCGGAAATGGGGAAAGACGAGAAGGGGTGTAAAATGACGAGTGAGAAACGACAAATTCCGAGTATGTCGCTCAAAGGACGTAGCCACAAGATTGTAATATCATATCCGTATCGTGACTATCTTAAAACAAAGCTTTCTCTATGACGAAACGACAATAATAAAATTGATCACAATTCTAATCCAATTATTATCGTATCGAATTATCACTTCGTCACGATCGACGTTCGTCTTTACTAATTCAACTTACAACAAATTTAATTGCATTTTTAATGTTATATTATCTAAAACTTTATTTATCGAGCCAAATATGAAATTATCTATTCAACGTGTCGATATTTCTTATCGTGATTAATTAATACATTATATTAATCCATTCCACGAAATTGTATGAAATTGTTCGATATGTAAATTATTAAAAACATATGCGATCTCGTATCGCATAATTCATTCGATGGATGACCAAGCTATTTTCGACGCATCAATATTTCATTATTATTAAAAAAAAAAAGTAACAATAACGTAAATAATTAGTCTGCGCGAATTTCATTCGCCGCGAATAATCGAATGTTTCTCGATGTACGATTTAACGGAAGACTGTCGAATATTGCATCATTAAAACGTGATACGTTTTGTATAAAATGAAATTGTTTATGCACGATCCAATTATCGCTGTTCCCAAATGGAGAGTATCGTTAACGGAATACGATAAACGGAGAAAACACAGGCGCAATTTAATTATTTAATTTTTCGTATCTTTAATTGCTCGAGGAGACAGAGACTCGGTAATTCGCGACAACTCGACGAAATAATTTCTCACGTAAATATTAAATCGTACAGAACGTATTAAAATGATAAATCGAAAATGGCGCCTTTTATCGTTAACAACGATTCCCCAAAATTGTATAGAGCATCCTCCATTACTTAGCAATTTTGGAATTTCACGAATTATAGTATACGCGATATACTACGATATAATGATAGATATATAGACGAAAATATATAATAATACATATATACATTAAACACATACATTTATATACATATATATAGAAACCGTGAATTACCCGGGGAGCTTTGGGGAGCTTTACGAGAGTCGAAGCAGCTTCGCGGAGGCTGCGCTCGACGGCTCCATGAGATTTTACGAGCGAACCCTCTCCCGCCCCCTCGGGGCAATACGGGGACGGTTGCTTGCATCTCACGTCGTATGCACTGTGTGTGCACCTTGGCAATTCTAAAGCAAGAAGGGAGAGAGTGAGAAAGGTGCATCGCAGGTGAATTTCAGGTGAAAAGGGGTTGTGACAAATATATATATATAGCTGTTTCTTCTATCTATAGCTTTTTTCTTAGTTTATACAGGTGAAAACGAGGGTTGCGTTCCTACGTTCACCACGTGCTTTTTTTCTGACGTTGACCCTCGACCTACTTTTGGTCACGACACGTTGGTCCAAAGAGCGAGGTAGTGGGGCGAGAGGTCAACTTCGCACACACTTTTTTTTTGCCTCTTCGTACATATGTATATTCAAAAGTGTATCGTAGTTTGCACGAGGGACACACCACTACTCCCTAATCCCCAGGAGTCTTAAGGTCCCGTCCAGAATCTCCTCGACGCATTTTCCACCGTACTTCCTATCCTCCTCCTTTCCCTAACGTACTCCGCCCCCTTTTCTTAATAGCGAACGAACACTCGAGAATTCTTTATTTTTGTCTCGTTCTTTTTTTCACGATCGAGTCGCGAGTAACAAACTACCTTAAAGTCTACGATGTTTTAACGAGAAAATAAATTGAGGCGATAGAACGTTTTTTATTGTTTTTTATTTCGTATTATTTTTATGTCTGTTTTTGTTTCCAAACCATCAAATTCCATTTTCCGTAAATCAATAGTATTTTAAGTAATGAATGTTTTTTTTTCGAGGTCGTAGGGTCAAAGGAAAAGCGTCTATAAATAATTAGTCAGAGGGAATAATTAATCAGAATGGAAATTGGGCAAATTTGTCTAATTTCCGTAACAGGAAGCAGTAGACAGAAAATAGAGAGGAAAGTGCTCGTACGCGAGAGGGCTCCGACTGGATTTCTCTTTCTATCCTTGTATAACAGACCATTCTCTTCTCCACACACATCCTTTACAACGAGTGAGGACGAAAGCGATGAGAACGAAAGCGAGGGAGAGAGAGAGAGAGAGAGAGAGAGAGAGGGACAGAAAGAGTGTATAGTACCGAGAGTTGGCTCGTTATTCGAGTGGCGAACACCAGAGAGGGTAGATAAACTGATGTGTGTCCGTTGAACCAGCCAAGTCAAACAGAGGCCAACCGGGGGTGGAACGGTACGTGGTGGACAGAGAGGGATGGAAACCGACAAACAGAGAGTGGACGTGGGTGAGAAAACGAATTATGCATATGCGGAAGCAGAGAGCATTATATACAGATATAACCTATGTATGACACCGGAAGTACACCACTGTATTTATATATATATATAAAGGAAAACGCATGTGCTCCGTATGCACAGGATTGCCTATGTGTGCGATCGTCAGTCCTCTGCGACCACGCAATCTACCTTTTCATATCGTCACCGCATGCACATAGGAGAATCGTTCGGCCCAGTCGTTCTCGTTTCGTATCCAGAGCACTATAATTTATTTAACCATCGGATATATGCCAGAAAAATAAAAAGTATATATATAGCCATCTCGCATCGTATATTAATTACAGGAAATTTGTTAATGGACAAAATAATGTAAGAAAAATGAAATTAATATCTATTATTTCACTTATATTATTAAATTTAATTACACTTATATTATTAAATGATATAAGTGTAATTAAATAAGGAAATATTTGAAAATTGGGAGGAATGTTTTGAGCACCTGGAGCTTTCATAATATTCGGGATAGATATAAGAAAACTAAAATAAATATAATCGAATTATTAACAAAAATCGAATTATTCAAAATAGAAATTCATAAATTCGTTAAATTCGATTCGATTTATGAATTAAATCGTAATAAATAATAATATAATTATAATTAAATAAAGAAGTAAGTATTTGAAAATTAGAAGGAATATTTGGGCACCTGGGGCTTTGCTAATATCGGAGATAGATAATATTCGCGCCAATGAGTATTTCCTAGATCAAGTTTTGTAACAGATATGTATATATATTCGAGGATGATACATTTTCCAAGTATATAAATGGTATTATATGGGAGACGTGAGGTGATCGTCGGCTCTTCCGATTTTCGACCGCAATATTCGAGACGGTTAGTTTCACCCCTTCGCTCTCTTACCGACGTCATCGTTACTCTCCCACATAGATATTTCGCCGTGGGCTCCTTCCACTCTCGACGTAGTCGAGACGAGCAGCGGGTAGGAATGGGAATGAGAAGGACGGGGGAAAGACAACGTAATCGAAGGTGATTCCAATTTTCTGGCTGCCTTAGCACTCGATACTGCGTAACTATATATATATATACCTGAGAGCCATAAGATCTTCATTCGTTTTCTCGATATATTACCAAGGTGTCTTGATATAACCGATAATTATTCAAAAGTCTACCCGACCGACGCGAAATCCTCCGGAAAACTCGCGCACGGGACAAAGTCGAATCTAAATCTCACTCGACCTTCCCTTTTAAATCGAATATAAAAGTTAATTTGAAATAAATAAAATTCCCATTAAATTTCTTCGAATTAATAATCCCCAATCGATGATAAAAATTCAATAAATAAAAGTACAGTGGGAAGATTAAATTTAAATTTTACGCTTACGTTCGAAGAGCGTGTGAGTAAATTTATATAGCTTTGGGAAAATTATTACTTTGCGTATATTTCTATAAATTGGCGGACGGCACAGTCTCCGGGATTCGAGCAATTCGCATGGTTCGTGTATTCCTACCACAGATATCCACATATTTATATATCGCCCGTGGGACTTCGGCTTATCGCTCATTTTTCACAGCTAGCGGTGCCGCCCCCGTTTCGCAGTGGCTAAGGGCAGATCGTACCGTAGTTGCACAGGGCGCAACGAATATCCCCGGTTCCCAACGATTTCTCCGTACTTTTGCTCACAGAACTAAAATTTCACGGCTTGTCAACCACCCAACGCGCCTGCGGACCATTGCGCTCGTACCATGCTTCGATTCGGTCAACGGAACTTGACTCGATTTCTAAATTCTCCGTACACACCCCCGAGAATCCTTTAACGATCTACCGATATATTTTTTCTTCTCTCAGCATTGTACGCGTAAAATTCTTATTATCTCCACCTTCCGCCTGGATACGCGTTTCTCATTACTTTTTTTTAATTCCTTTCTTAATTCCGATATTTTATTCATTCCGATCGTTCCACGCGTTATATTGTTTTTGCATTTTTGTTGTTGGGGAGGGACATACGTATATCTAGATAGACGGATATTCAACCTCATGTTGTATTATTATATAAGGGAATAAATCCACAGAGACAGAGTCTCTCGAGACGACTCCACCCCCCCCCCAACCACCCCCCGAGCGAACGCCGACGCTCGGTCGCAGGATGGAAAATTCATGCATAACTTTCACGCTGGATTCGCTTCGGTGAATTAAACTCCCGCGATGACACAGTAATTTATACATATATACATGTATAAAGAGCCGAGAGGGAGAGAGAGAGCGATCAGGATGCAACGGAGGAAAGGTGAGAGTATCAAGTCCAATTCCTCGACGCCGAAGACGCGCTGCTTTTACAACGAACGTCGCCAACGAGAAAATATGAAGAGCGTCTCGAAAAAGACCCGTCGACACGGCTCGCTCGACCTTTTATGAAGAAACTGACACGGCGACGCACAAAGTTCACGTAATTTCTGCTCGTCCGATATGTTTAATTAAAATTATTCATTAAAGTTGAATAATAACACGGAGAAAGAAAAATTGGCAGCGAATTTCGTATTTATCATAAATGACATTTATCTGTTAAACAGAAGAAAATTCTGGCTAATAATATCGAGAAAACAATGAAATTAAATGAAAATCGCGAATTTGTTATAAACAAAAGTTTACCTAAAAAGTTGCGCAAATAAAACTACTTAACAATAATAAATAATAATAGAAATTAGGAAGATCTAAAATAAATTTCTTCCCAGAACAAATTATTTTTATCCAACAAATAGAGATGGAAGATATAAAAAAAATGGTAGGAAGCTCCTCCTGACTGATGTAGCTGCACTGGCTCGAAATATTTTATGCACGTACGATCATTTGAAATTATTTATTAAAATTGAATAATATTACGAAGAAAGAAAAATTGTCAGCGAATTTCGTATTTATCATAAATGACATTTATCTGTTAAACAGAAGAGAATTCCGGCTAATAATATCGAGAAAAAAATGAAATTAAACGAAAATCGCGAATTTGTTATAAACAAAAGTTTACCTAAAAAGTTGCACAAATAAAACTACTTAATAATAATAAATAATAATACAAATTAGGAAGAACTAAAATAAATTTCTTCCCAGGACAAATTATTTTTATCCAACAAATAGAGATGGAAGATATAAAAAAAAATGGTAGGAAGCTCTTCCTGGCTGATGTAGCTGCACTGGCTCGAAATATTTTATGCACGTACGATCGTTTGAAATTTTTCTACACTCTAGCCGGTGCTTCGTATCGTACCATCACTGATACAGTACTGGTCTCCCGATTGGGATTTTAAGCTTGTACCGGTGAACCGCAAGTTCACACAAAGGGAAAAAAAAGAAACACGGGGCTATGTTTCGCTCGCCCTTTCACGAACCGTCCTACACGTATATGCGTTATATATATGTATACGTTCTGCAAGTGACGAATAAAAAAAAAGGGTGCGAGGGTGGTCCAGCGCGTATATATCGTCCAGTCGGTGACAACCAGTTTCAATAACGGCCCCGTTAATCAAATCCACACTTTCCGGGGGTTGTTGGAAAGTCGAAGGGGTATGAGGCATATATATATATATATACGATATATAGATATATAGAGATGTGTATATGTGTGTAGGTGGAGAATGAGAAGGTGGAGAGGAGGCCCGGAGAGAGAGAGAGAGTGGATATGACATCCGGTCCGGGAATTTTTCGCTTCCTGAGCGAGAGAGGCCACTCTTCGAGCTCTCCGGCTCGCACCTACCCCTACCACCTTTTTCATCCCTTTCGACCTCGTGCATTTACCAGGTCCCGGTACTCTCCGTTTTATTCGTTTTATTAGTTTTCATTCGCGTTCATTAACCGCTAGCTCTCGCACGCTCGCCCGGACGCGTCGGTGCATCGCTTTTTAAAACTCACCCTCTATCTCCCACCCCATCATCCTCCAGCAATTTCTTTCGTCCGTATGGTCATGGTTTTTTTTTTTTCGAAAAATCTTCGTTTTCTTAACCCTCTGGCAAAAGCTTTCAAAGCTTCCTCTCTCGTTTTTTATTCGTTCAATTTCAGATATCGAAATATGTTGTAATGAAAAATTTCTATGTTCGTTAATAAACAAAATAAAGAAAGGCTTGTTTTCTCGAGATTCATGATTCGTTGAAATAATAATCATTTGCCAAATATTTTATCGAATATTTTTCGTTCGCGAAATAATTTTTTTATTGTTCTTTATTCAAATTTTATGAGCGATATAGAGCGTGAATGCCTATAGGTATAGAAAACTATTCGGATCAGTATATTCCGGAAGGCACGAGAAGCTCAGTGTGCTCCCCCTTAATCGCTTGATCGATGAATCTTACTATGATATATATATACGTATGTTCGTGTAACGTACGACGTGCACGGCGATGACACGCGAGACGATAGGAACGACTGTACATCATTCCTCTCGTTCCAACATTCTCGCAGGCTTTTGCCAGTGTGATTAAGCGAATTTCTGTTAATCCGGTATTTCGCGTAAGCTCGGGAATGAAATGGGAAAAAGCACACCTGGTACGTATCAGGAAGGTTCCCAGTTATCCCTTCAACGAGCGAACGAACGAAGAAAATTCAATCGAGAGAGGGTGAGAATAAAATTGTAAAAGGGTCCGTGTCAAAGGGTTAAGGATGAATCGCTGTAAATAAGACGAAGCGAGATTTAAGTCGTAATGAAAGAAAAAGAAGGAAAGCATAAATATCCTCTCTTTTTTCTTTTCACCCTACCGTCTCTCGATTTTATACACCGAGACGTTTCCAATCGTCTCGAAAGGGCGAAACGACACGAGAGGGAAAACGACGACGAAGGGTTGTCACCTCTCATGACATTGTGTCATATATGTACGTGCGTGCAACAACCCCTCGAGGGAAATGTATAAAGGGAGAAAGAAAGACAGAGAGAGAGAGCCGTATAGTATTTCCTCAGTGCTGTTGCTTACTCGTAAAAGTTGCACGTAGACACTTTACGTGAAACTTGCACGTTTTTCGAGACCCTGCGAGAAAGAGTTTTAACACCCCCATCCCTACGTATACCTACCCTTCTTTTCACGTTCGACTAAATCTGGCCGGGAGTTCGTCCTGACTATCCCCCTGTACTTTCGCGAAGTTCGCATCCACTTCGACAGGTGGACGAGGAGGAGGAAGAGCGGAAAGCGAGAATTGGGATGGAATTGATCTTGCTTCGCGCCGTTTTACTACGCCATCCTCCATTTTATTTCCAACCAATGAAATACATCTCCATCGAAAAAATATTCACGTAGAAAGATTTTATGTAAAAAAATAATTTATTCGTGCTAAAAAATGAAGATTCGATCAAACGTAATTAAAATCGATTTAATTGAATTTATCTTCTGTTTTTTTTTTTTCTTCTTTTCTTGCCTGTCACGGAAGTCGACAGGATGTAAATTCATTAATTTCGTATTCAAGACGAATCCTGCAATGCGGTTATTTCATCCGGGATTAATTATTCGGTCGCTCAATTAAATACGGTTAATTTATTCGAGAATAAACACTCGGGATAATGCGCGCAGGGTACGGAGAAAAGGAGGAAAGGAATGCGCGTACTAATACGAATTCTCGGTATGCAATAAGCAGAGTGTTGGTTTAAAGCGCAATACGAGAGAGTTTTGGGAGGGGTTGGTTTTGGTGGATGAGCTATGCAAGAGAGGGTTGTTTTTGTGGCTTTACCGGCATACAAGTATACGAGATATAACTACGAAGCACGAGATGTGTACTATCACTCCGTTGTATACATCCTCTACCCACATGTCTGTGGTTACGAACCTCCAGAGGAGTCGATAACAGCGGGGGGAGGGAGCCAGCGGCGCGCGACTGTACATCGCATCCGGACGGAAAGTTTGAGGGATGAAACTCATCGAGGAGCGGATAGAGAGATCGCAAGGGGCTGCTTTCCTACCGTTAAACGTATAACATACTCGTGGGTCTTCGCACCCGTCTCCTATATCTCTCCCCTAAAATTATATATTTAATTCATCTATCTCCCCTGAAAATTTACTCGAAACGACGTTACAAATATTTACCACGAATCTGACAAACATCAATTATTGTAACGTCGATTCTAATGATAACGATAATTAATGTTCGACGATTTTCTTTAGCTATTTTCTCTTCAACCCCTAACTGTTTTTTTTTTAATAGAATGTCGATGTGCGAAGGTTGAGATCGATAACGATTGAAATTTAATTTGACTTATCACGTGGTAAAGAAGAAAATAAATGACGCGAGAAAAATGTGATAAAAGCGTCGATACCGGGTCGTTTACCCTTCGAATTGGTATCAAGCTTATATCTATAGTTTGATGCACGTGTGCAGCGATTTTAATAACGAGAGACCGGCGCCCGTTGCGCAACGACCAATCGATTGGATGATTAGTTATTAACGTTGTTTGGGCGGTCGGACATAGAGAGAAGAGAAACAGAAGCGCGAGGCGAGGGACGAGGAGGTGGATGTTGTACAGCACGGAGGTGGATGTTATACGAGAGGGAGGTAGGAGGGCAACTTGATGGGGTATTAACGAACCGATTGGCGGGGACCCCCGACTGCCGGCTGGAAATGAGAAAATTAGCCGACGAGACTTTGTTCGAGGGATCGGGAAGCACAGGTTGCTTTTCTCGCGTCTCTCCTAAACCACCCCTCGCGAGACCAAACCGGAAAATGCAACGAACGTGACCTCTCTAGTTTACTTCAAAATTAATTTTTCTCGCGTATCAATAAATTTTTTTATTCGATTAAAAATACTTGAAATTTGAAATTTTTACGTAAATAATTTGATTTTAAGAAGCGATCGATCGCTCCCTAATTAATGTTAAATAATTAATCTTTCTGTAGAATTATTCAACGTTCTGGATTAGGAAATAATCCAGAACGTCGACTGAGAGAGTTGGGAAATATCGATGAACGGAGTTAGAGCAAGACGAGAAATAAATTAGATCTCGTGTCGTCGAGGCGAGAGAGCTCGCGTCACGCCAGACTTTATGTCGGTACAGCTTTTGGCTCGAACAAGGGTGCGGGCTCTGAGCAATAATCAGGGAGAAGAAGGTCGGATGGACGGGTAGACCACACGAAAACTGGGCTAATGTAGAGCCATTTGCGAAATTTGCATCACAAAGTCGAGACGAACGCGCGGACGCGAGAAGCGACTTGCTCCTAGTACGAACGAAAATCTACCCTCGCTCTCGTTATTCAACCCCCTCCATTCCCCCGATACGACCAACTCCCTTTCTTTTTTTTTGTTTCTCTATAAGGACGTGATTTTCTCGACTTCGAGAACACACTTTTAGCGAAATCGTCTTCGTTTCGCACTATCGCGTTACGAAACGACGCGCCGTTCTCGGGACGTAACTACCCTCCGTAGAAACGGAATATACGGCTTTCGCTCACACTAGGCGCCCTCTACCGCGATCTTAACGTAGCCATTTTCACAGCTCTTACAGGCAGTTTTACCGTCTTGTACGCTATAAGTATAATGTAACGATTCGTGTGTCGGTCTCTTCGTACGATGTTAGTAAAGGGTGGAGGGGTTGGGAAAGAAAACTACCCCCATCGGCGTTACCAACCTTCCTCGCGGTCGATTTTCGACGAGCACCTTTTCGCGGCCTCCACGCAATCCGCGTATCAATCAAGTCTCGCGCTCGCGGACCTACCTACCGGTGCTCAATGAAACCGAGTGCAATGGGCCACGAACGATAACTATATAGATATACTCGCACGCGAGATATCTGAAACACTGGAAGGGGAGAGGTGAAAAAAAAATACGCTGCACGATTGGAACCCTCGGGAAAAGAAAACGGACTGAATTTGCATGAAATATGATTGAAAATCATTTTCCATATAATTATGTATATCGGTCGTTTAAAAAAAAATGTACGGTCGAGATAAAATAATATCAAATTACACGAAACGATATTGTTGGAGCTCGATAAAAAAAAAAGCAATATCCGTGAAATAAAAGTGACCATTGTTTGCTAAATAAAAACTCCCGATGACAAAGGGCAATTAGTTCAAACTCGTTGTTCCGTTGAATGAAAAGTTATCCGAGCGATTTAATAAAAACCCTCCGGAAATAATTTACAAAAAAAAAGTATCTCCAGCGATGCGTCGGTTTTCAATCCAATTTGATTTGAAAATTATTGAATATTATCCCTCGGTAACTAACGCTATAAAGATCATACGGAAGCTTAATAAAAACGTTGAATTATACGTATACGTTTATTCGATGAAAATCGGGGGTTTAAAAAGGCAAATGGATTAAAACCATTCTCCACAAAATCAAAATCGATTCTAGAATCGTACCAGCAGCCGCGAGGATAATTTTACGACGAGCGGATCCAATAAAACATCAGCCACTTTACGTACCTACTCTCATTCGCATTGCCTGAATTATAGTCAAGTATATTTATGCGATTGAGCATTTGTCGGAGAGTTACGCGACAATGGAAATAGTCGTAAAGAAAAAGGTCGAGATGGATAAGAGCTACGAACGTTGGTTCAAAAAATATGTCGAAGGGAGGAATAAAAGCTTAACGAGGATTCTCGTCTATGTGTCGTTAAAAAAGCTTGTATACGTCGACGGTTTATGATTATGTAGAGGCACAACGGTGGCTTACGAATACAACTTTCCTATATTATATCAAACTTTCTTGCCACTCTCGTGTTAGGTTTCTCAAACTTCGAGCACGCTGTATAACTCGAGACGCGATATAAATATTTTCCTCATGTATACGTGTATAACGTATTCTTAATTAACGCATTTACATGGGTGACAACATGTTTATGGCGTATTAATCATTCATATCGGAATTTGGTTGTCGTACGTGAGTAAATTTTTCACTCGAGAATTTAATTTATCTATCAATCGGAGATTGTTCATGTTGCTCGTGATGTTAATAAAGATCGTGACGAAAAATAGTGACGCTGCGATGGAGGAATAGTTTTGAAATTTTTGTCTGAATAGAACGTGACGAGGTAATGAAAAATAATTATAGTTTGTATATTGTTCGCTATTTGATATTCGATTTGATGGTTTAACATGCATCACGGGCAAGACTGGTCTTTTTTGTGCAAGTTTTCCCTCGTACTTTGCGCGAAGATTATGCAACGAGGAGAACGGCGGGAAGACCCCGTTCCTTTGAAATTCCAGTGACCTAGTGATCTACTTGTAGTCTTGTGGTATGTAAACAAGAGAGGGGACAAAAAACTGTGACGTTGCGACGCACGAATCGCTGCGAGAATCGTTGAGAGAATGTCATGGCACGAGAAGATTTGCTACGAACTAGAATTTTATCTTCCGCTTTCTTTTTTCCGCGCTCTTTCTATCGGAGTGAAGAGGGTGGATGGTATGTTTAAAATTCAAAAGTTTCAGAACGAACGATGACCTTTCCTTTACACCACGCACGGCCACTCAGCTGTAGTCGGTCGCTCGATAATTGTGCAGCTAGGCACGAGTTCCTCTACGAGGGGATATGACACAACGGCGAGCTTCGTCAATGCTTGGGCTTGCCCATATAGTGACGCTTTTTCGTAATAATGAAGACGTTTAGGTTCTCGATGATGAATGCATACAAGCACAAATGTGATATGTGATACGAAATGATGAAAATGATTTTTTTATTGGGGTCGTCAAAAAGGAGTCCCGTGGAAGGAAAAAATTTCTTTTTCTCAGAAATAAAGATGAAATAGTCTTATTTAATCGGAAATTTCTCACGCAATCTGAAAATGATGGTCATTTAATCGATAGTTGGAAATTAATGCACAAAAACCCGAAAAAACTACAAAAAATGACGTTTTTTCGTTTTTTCGCTTATCAATTTTTATAGGATCAGCGATTAATTTCCGATCGATATAAGCTCCAAAAATATGTTGAAAATAGTAAATTAAAAAAGTCGGTTTTTTGAGCCAAAGGGCCCACAAAAAAAAACTGCCATGGAGGGCAAAAAAAATTTTTTCTCATAAATAAAGGCGAAATAGTCTTATTTCATCGGAAATTGCTCGTACAATGTGAAAATGGTGATAATTTAATCGGTAGTTGAAAATTAGACGACAAAAAACCGAAAAAAACTCCAAAAAATCACGTTTTTTCGATTTTTTACGTATCAAATTTTATGTGAGAGGAAAAAAGAACCCATGAATTCATGATCAGCGACCAATTCCCGATCGATATAAGTTCTAAAAATATGTTGAAAATAATAAATAAAAAAAGTCGATTTTTTAAGCAAAAAAACTGCCATGGAGGGTAAAAATTTGTTTTCTCAAAAACGATTGCATAACAGTCTTATTCGATCGGAAATTGCGCACGCATCACGAAAATAGCGGTTGTTCCTAGCGGTTTCCTAGTCTAATTCCAAGTCTAATTAGTGAAATCCCCGAAAAACAATTAACCCGTAAATCAATATACGCCAGGAAAACGATCGTGATGTTCGTGCTCAGCGATGTTTTGCGATTTTATAAAAGTGCCTGAGAACATTGGTTCGAGAGAAAACAAATATGACCCAATTTTTTAAATGAAATATCCATCAAAATACGGACCTCAAAATTACCCAAACAGTAACGATCTTATGAATTTGTCCACCGCATAATTTTCCCCTAATAGCTGTCACACGACAAACTTCGATCGGAAAATGATGTTATACACCTAATATATGTATATAGACAATATTTAGGCGATAATAACACACTTGTATGGTGTACACCGTATAAAACCCAGCTTGGAATATTAACTGTACAAGCGAGTAACGACGAAGACGACGTACACTTCGCATTTTAATATCCGAACAAGACACGTGTACACGGAAGGTAATGCCGAAGTGACTTTGATGGAAAGTTTCAGCCTCAAAGACGACGAGAGAAACTACCACGAGAGAGGCGAAGACGAAGGATCGTGACACGGTGACCTTATTACGTGCAAAATTTTCCGAGCTACCCCGAAAACGCTTAATTTAGCGGCCTTCGAGAGTTCTTAAGAGACTGTCGATTATAATAAATTAAATAGCGTCATAATTGGACGATTCGGTACGCGCTATAACGTTGAAACAGATGTATTCATCTAAGCACCGAAGAAGATTCGACATTTAACCATATCCCTCGAAAATATTCCGCTCCGTAATATAATTTCCAATTTAACGTCGTCCTTATCGTATTAATAACCTTCGCCCTACAACGTTGTATCAGTAACAAAAGGACATATCGAAGAAACGGGGTCAAACTATTTTTTTTATGTAAAACAGAAGGTGAATCGAGTTTGATGGAAAGTCTTACGTCCCAAAAAACGACGACGACGATCACGACATTTTTCTATATATTCGTGACCGGATGACCTCTTTACGAATTTTGTGAATTTCCTCGAGCTAAATATGTATAATCTCTTAAATATTATATGAACCCGAGGACAGATAGAAACTTAAAGTACGGAACGATCGATACGAAAACGCGAAAGCTCCGTAACGATTATTCGAAACGCGATAATCTTTCTCGTTGTAAAATTTTATCGCATCTTAATCCGTTTGTTGCTCGAGTATATTGTTGTTTTTCTTTTCCGAGATGAAAAACAAAGGATGAAAAATAGAGTATCGTGATTTTCTTTTCTTTTTTCCCATATGAGAAATGACGCATTGCGTGCGCGCGCGCGATATTTATCGAGTTCGTGAACGCAGGTGCTGCTCGGATTACAGGGGCAATTTTCGCGTCTTAATGATGCGAGTATATATATATATATATATATATACCGAGAAAAAAAAAAATATATATATATATATATATATATATATATATATATATTTTTTTTTTCTCGGACCCTTTCCCACCCCGCTCGCCACTCGAAGTGTCGCTGTGGCGCGCAAACGAGTAGTTCGTACACCGCGCCCTCTGGCGAGCCCGACCGCCATACTCAGAGGGATCGTTAATGATTCTTGGCTAGATAAAGTTCCGTCGTCGGAGCAAGACTGTAAACCCGTTATGCTCACAGGTGCGAGTCGAGCAAAACGTTACCAAAGAAAGACAGAAGGGAACAAAAAATTCTCCTAAATGACGAACGACGAGTACAAATTGTTTCAAAACGAAACTGGAAAAATGTCTTGGACGACTCGACCGTCACCTAATGCAGTCTTGCACTCGTGTACTCGTAGGTAGGGAAAGAGAGAAAGAGAAAGGAGGGAGAAAAAAGAAACAAGAGGCAAACCTGCGATGCGTGACGTTATCGCGCGATTGATCGAAGAGATGGGAAGGGTGGCCGGAATGGAAAAAAAGAAGGGTGAGAAGCGGAGGGGATTCTCGGGGTGTATATTATGCCTCGGTGGCGCGAAACACTCGACCGAGACGATTAATGGTTCGACTCGAAGTGAGCACAACGAGACTCGCTGATCCATTCGGCTTGATAGACCGTAATTCGAAACGAACTCCGACTCTCGTAATATTCAACCTCGGTTACCCTCCGCGTCCTGGCACTCGACATTTATACAACCGCGTATATTTATATGTAATTGTGTATATCAATCATCGCATCAGTGGCGCACGATACCGAATCTCGTTACGACACGAATCACGACTTTATTCGTCTTATCAAAATTTTCACGATCGGTACCAGCCGAATTTCGACGAGTTGAATTACGGGAACGTCGCTTCGTTGAATTATGGGAAACGGGCGCGAGATCAGAAAATTACCTCGAGGTAATACCCGCGTTATAAACGACTCTTCCACGTTTGAAATTGCCAAAATCTCGTAAAACGTTGAATCAACCCCTACCCTCGTGGGAAAGAGGCGAAGTGAAACGATCGAAATGGTTAAGAGAACGAGAAACTCTCTCGTATGGTAGTAACGCGAGGGAGAGAGAGACAAGGTTCGTCGTCTCGAAACTCACGAATTTTCGGTTAAATCGAGCGTTTCGTAGCTTTTTGCCTTGCGAGAGAGGGAATTTCTCCTCATCATCATCCCCCCCTCGTACGATGAGTTCCCAACGGGGTTGACGGGAGGAAAACGAGGACGTGTACGCTGTGGAATAAGTCCCATCGGTATCGTCAAAGTACGCAGGCACACACGTTATGGCGCGAATTTACTGTCCTCCATATACTTTTGCTGGTTTGAGAATGAGGACGTAGAAAATCGTACGTGCTACGATTAAGGGGTGCGCGTCGAGGGGAATTTTGTCTCGCCTTCATAAAATTCGTCTTGGAAATTATCGAGAATTATCCTTGCCGAAAATCCAAAATTTCATTCGTAAGAATTTTTCGAAATAATGAATAATCTTAATTTACAACAATAATAATAATAATAATAATAATAATAAAAACAGTAATAATTATTTCAGAGTAAAATGAATTTAGAAAAAATTTCTTGTACGAACGAGGAGGACCATTATCTCTGATCGGGTGGCTGAAGTCAAATCCGAGATTTTCGTCGTGTCGAAACGAGAAGCTCGGAGCTCGTCGAGAGATTTTGGGGGTGGGAGTGACGAGCGACGCGTGAAAATGCGAGAGGGAGAGAGAGAGAGTGAGGCAAGAGGGAACGAGACAGGGGTCGCAGCTGTGGTTTGTGGCAGAACGTGGAAAGGAATTCGGCGGTTTGTTCAAACACGAACAGAGAGAGAAAGGGCGAGAGGGAGAAAGAGAGAGAGAGAGTAGGAGCGAAGCTCGAGCGGACAGAGGGAGAAAGAGAGGTCAAAGAAGCAGATCCCAGATTCGAACGATCCCGAAGGATTAACGAGGAACGAGATTCCAGGGGTTGCCTCTCGAAATGGCGTATCCGAAATCGTGCGTCTCACGGTATTACCCCACGAGATGGAAGTCGTCGGGCGAGATGGGCGAGTTGGGTAGAGCTAAGATTGAGACAAAGACACGACCGAAGGGAGAGAAATCGAGCCCCTCGATCCGTAAACGCAAGGGGATGATGATCGAGAAATTTCAACGAGATGAAAGAGCGATCCAAAAGTTATTTCGCCTAAAATAAATAATCAATAAAGAAAGTGGTAGACGACTAAATATTATAAAACAATAACGAACCCTATCGCCGAGAGTATTGGCCCCGTTTGTATTAATGAAATTTTCACGAGGTAAGACAAACATAAATAATGAGACTGAATTATAATTCAACGGAGTTGGAGGATACACAGAGTCGAGTTACATTTTACTAAGGAATGAGAATATATATTCCACGAAGATGGAAAATTTTCAAACGTCCGTCGTCCCAACGGCGAAATCAGGGATGTTTTGTTGTAGCTGGCCTCTGGGCCAAAAGTCCTCGACGAGGATACACACAAAACTCTCGTAGGGAAACTCTCGCGAAAACTCTCTCTCTCTCTTCTCTCCCCTGTACCGCGGTACGACGAAGAAGACTGTCGTTCAAGCTCTACGAGAGTCTTGGAATAAGATTATAGTTAGTCGACAGACATGACAGAGTCAAGATGTAAACGGCGGCGAAGGAAGAAGAACCAGCAGCGAAAGAAGAAGAAGAAGAAGAAGAAGAAGACGAAGAAGAAGAAGAAGAAGAAGAAGAACTAGCAGTAGCAGTAGTTGAAGAAGGGAACGAAGCAGCCCTCTGGGGACGCACGACCGTCTCTCTCTCTCTCTCTCTCTCTCTCTCTCTCTCTCTCTCCATTAGTGTCGCCCGAATCTAAACCTTCGCGAGACCGGCTTTCAGGTAGAAAAATCTTGTACGAAAGAAAAAATAAATAATTTTTTCAACCCTTAAAGAAATAAATGAAAATTAAAAAAGGAAAAACAAACAACCCTCGACAAAAATATTACCTGTCCTATCTTACGACGTACGCCATGTCTCTTAAGACTATAAAATTGCAAATTCTTTTTAAAAAAATCCAATATCAACATATTTGACGGGGAGGTAAAAGAAAGTAATTTAACTCCGATATTTTATTTTTTCTTATTTTTGTCCCTTTGACGTCACAGGGGAGGCGTAGGTATATCGGTATTCGTATCGAGGAGGCCTTGAGCAAAAGGAGCAAAATCGACTTCCCGTCTCAGGAGCGATATCTTCCAACGCGCGTATTACAAAATACACACACACACACACACACACATATATATATATGTTGGAACTATCGGTACACATGGTGTAGTACGCCATTATATAAAGGGTACACCGCTCGTCCGCGCGTTAGCCAACTTTTGTATTGGATTCCGATTGCGATTGCGCTTCTCCGTTGCAGCGCGGAAATCAGCCATAGAGCGGCGTACATAGGCGAGCAACCGCCACGGAAACTGACTCTGGATGTACATACATACATATAGTTGTACGTATAGATATATTAGTAAAGATACATATATATAAATATAGGAGCAAGAGCAAAGTCGAGCTGGTCGTGCTATTGAGTCGATTCGATAAGGTATGGCGAGGGAGAGAGGAGAAGACAACAATCGTAACATAGAGAAGGACGAGGGACGAAGGGGAGAAGAAAGAAGAGATTTGGGTCACGCAACTGATGTTCACGAGGGCGGAAGTGACAGGATGAGGTAAAAGTTGTATGGAAAACGGAGACAGAGGGATGATGCACACCGGATGTTGTACACTCGGATCTATAACGGGCCGAAAGACATTGTTCGATTATCGAGAGGAGGACGAGGAGAAGGAGGGAGGAAAGAGGAGACCAGAAACTCCATTACGTCGACGTCGTCTTCCTGTTCTATCTGTGGTAAAATGGAGGAATTACCGGACGAACGTTGAGATCGGTACGAATATAGATAACTGCGAAAGGAAGGAAAATGGTATCCGATGCATGACAATCGTTGGAATTTTACGGTAAAATTCGTGACGTTGAAGAGTTGGCGATGAATTTTTGACTTTATTTTTGTCGAGGAAGAAAAAATTGTTCGTCAAATTTGAAACGAGAGATCGTCTCGCGAGAATCGTTCTAAAACGAGGGGGAAAAAAAACGAGAGGAAAAGAAGAAATGGTGTACGAGTGGATAATTATTATCGAAATTTGAATACACGAGGAGGGTGAAATCGATAGTAGGGACCCTCGACATTTAGGAGATGAGGATCGGACGATTGATTGCCGGGCTATCCATTATCAACGTCCAATGTTGGAGCGTCTAGTGCCTCTCTCCCTCGATTTCCGACTCGTATATCGTCCATCCGCCTACACAACGTTCGTCGCTCTCACTGTGTTTTTCAATTCATTTTTTTTCGCTTGGTTCATTAGCCGAGGTCGACCCCCTCGGGGGGTGGCACGACGATGTCTCACTGTCGCTCTAACGTTACGTTCGAACAATGAACTATCCTCGTTCTCGCGACATTCGTATTCGCGAAAAAGAAAAGAAATAAAGAAATTAAATGCATGACGAACCAACGTAACGACGAAAAAAAGAAAAGAAAGAAAATTGCGTATATAATTCCTTCCACCCTCTGGAAAATAAGGGATGTGTTACAAATTCCCGTAATACCAACCAACGTTCTGATAATATCTTAAAAATGAGTTGAGAAAATGTCCGAGTTTTATCGCAACGAAAGAAAGTATTTCTCATCAACTCACCCCCGTAGCGCGCATATTATAAACCAAGCTCGCGCGCGCGCGCCTCCCTTTCGGCTGTCGCAAATCTCGAGAGCCGAGTTAACGACCTGCACGGCCAATTTGAAATTTAAAGGACAGAAAACTCGAGGGACAGTGCGGCTGGTGCTCCGACGAAGTTTTCCGGAAGATCGCAGAGGGGTTGGGGGGAGGGGTACGAGGAGAGGCCGAGTAGAACGTGGAAGGGCGCCTCGTCGCTTTCATCACCGTCGGTCACGGGAAAACAAAGTTTTCCCGCGTGCGGAAGGACCAAGAAAAGAAGAAGAAGAAGAAGAAGAAGAAGAAGAAGAAGAAGAAGAAGAGATTTAGATAGAACGGGAGAGTTTTCGAGAAATCTCGTCGGTAAGTATGAGAGGGAGAGAGAGAGAATATAGAGGTAGGGATAGCGGAATAGCGTACGGAAGGGAAGATGCACGCGTAAAGGCAAACTCTCGAAAAGTCTACCAAGTCGTCCATTAGCAAAAGGAGAACGACCGTAGAAACGTGGCATTGGACCGAAAAAGAGCAAGGGATGAAAATTTATCTATATATACATATAGATATAAAGATGGGAGATGTTAGATTGCAAAACGAGAGAGAATACATAAAATGTACGGGGGAGAAATGTTCGACGCGTTTCTTCGTCGTTGTGCGCAAAGTTGCGCGAGTCACTGGCTACGTCCAGTTTTAAACAGGAAAAGAGACACACGAAGAGAGAGGGGGCGGGAGAAAAGGAAGGAGAAACAAGAGAGGAAAGTCAGTGGCCCGCAAACTCTTCGAATAAAAAATGCAACGAGATCTTCCGGCTTGAAGAAAGGGCTCGGGCACGAGAACTAAAATAGCCGTGATAAAGTCTCGAGTCTTGAAAATATACAATTGATAACGTATTTATGAGTGATAAAGCGAGCGCGAGGAGAGAAAAACGGAGCCCGAGACGAAGCGAAACGTGGGAGTTAGGCGTCGAAGGAACGCGACGAGGGAATAATAAGAAAGTTGAGTAAAAAAAAAGATGAGTTTTACTTTAGCACGAGTATTTGCCCGGTGATGGATTTCCGACTCGATTACACGAACGAAAGCTGTCATTTTCCGGAAATGAAGAATTAAAACAAGCAAAATATAGATTTCGTCTCCGAGCGTTGAAACAAATGTTCACCCCCAAATGTCTATAAACGAGACTCGATCGGATTAAACGATTTCAGAAATTTGATATCGATATCGAATTAAAAATCTATAGAACGACCATCCATTCAATCGTCTCGTCCCATTCATCGCCATCTTACGGACAAATTTAGCTCTGCATTGTTTATGCAGCTACGGGAAGTTCGTCGTGCGCAAATACAGGCTGAAATACCGAGTCAAGTACTTCATAATCCCAATGCGGTATATGATGAGTACAAAGACGTGGGTGGCAAGTGCAAGCAAAACCGACAGGATTCGCGAGTCTGAGAGAGAGAGAGAAATGCTACAGCTTTGCGGAAGTGATTAACGCTCATCCCCTACGGACACGGGGTGAGCCGTACTTCCCCCTTCTGGTTAAAGCGTAAAGCATTAAGGTAAAAGCGCTCAAGTGGCAGAGTGAGTATAGTGGTGAGGGGGAGGAGCACCGATTCGTTATTTCAGTGGAGGAAATGAATTAGCATGCACCGAAACTCCATCTGTCTGTACGAGAAGGAAGATGGGGGAGGGGGCTTGGAAGTAGGAGGATATGAATTAATTAAGGGAAACTTGGTGTCACGGTTATTAGCCAGAGAGGTCGCGGAACGAGGATGGAAAGGGGAAATAACACACACACACGCACACACACACACATACACAGAATAGTAAATGGGGGGATGATATTTCGCGAGATTTGCAGTCTGTACTCGGTCTGTTGTCGCGGCCTCGATTCAACCGACAGGCTTTTGATGCTAAACTCCACTCTCTGGCCCTTATATTAGCAAAACCCAACTCTATTTCTCTCTCTCGCTCTCTCTTGTAACAGCTTCGCTGAGACTTTGCCCGATGGAACATCGTCTATATTATTGTTACAAGGCAGAACTTCGAAGCCGGCTTAACGCTCTGGGCGTTCGACTACGGAAGACGTGAGAGAAAGAGAGAGAGAGAGAGAGAGAATGAAGAAACAGAAGGGCACTCGATTTTAAATATACATTTTCGACGATTTAAATATTAATAATTATCGCGGAATTTTTTTCTTGTTTCATTATTTCCTCGTGAATTTTTCTAACGGTACTTACTTGATAACGAGAATGCGACGAGTTTAAAGGAAAAGAGGGGGGAATGGAGACAGCAAGCTAAGGGAGAGAGAGAGAAAAAGAAAAATAAGGGCACGAGGGTGCGATCTTACGACGGAGAAACGCCAGCGGAAAATCAAGTGTCGAGTAGGGTGACTCGCCCTTCGGTATGTCTCTCTCTCTCTCTCTCTCTCTCTCTCCTTCTCCTGCCACAAAAATATTTGACTTTCTAATCGAGCGGAAGATTTTATGTGCACGTTCTCTCGCTCATCTTTCCACGTGGTGCGAGCAATGCTGCGGCGGGCATTTTCTCTCGGCTAAAGAGGGAGCGAAGAACCACCGTCGTGACGAAACCGACGCTCGAATCCATTAATCATTATATATATATCTCTCTCTCTCCGCTCTCTTTCTCGGACGATATACCACGACGGATCGAGACTATCGATCTTTGCCACGGGTTAACTCGAACACCGCACGACGTGCGGCTCATTGTTTTTATCCCGCAACCTTTTTTCCTCTATGCGATAAACAAAATTAGTATAAAGCGTCTCGTTAATCAATCGTTAAGAAATAATTCAATCTCTCCTTCTTTAAAATATCGATCGAATTTTCGTACAACATTAAAAAAATATAATGAAAAAGATGAATTCACTCGATCGCTCACGTTTGCTCGAATAAAATTATTGAACGAAATACCGTACTGGAAACTTTGCATTCTCGCAAACGAGGGGTCGAAAAAAGAAATCACTCTTCCGGGGGTTCGAGTGGAACTCGACCGAGGGCGTGTTCCCTCTTTCGCCCCGCCCCGATGACTCAGAGAGCTCAGTGATCTCGTGCATGCGATGAATCAAAGCAGGCGAGAGACAATAGGGACGCCAGAGAGAGAGAGAGAGAGAGAGAAGACAAAAATCGTACGTAAAGATGAAAAAAGAATAGGGGGTCGAGGGGAAATGGGCGAGCATAGAGCGAGCCGTGGCGCAGTTTCAAGTGTTCTACGTGCAGCGTCGAGGTCGAGAGAGGCTGAGGAAAGTGAGAAGACGAGACGTGTAGGATACGGAGTGAATAAGAGATAGCGAGGTAGAGAGAGAGAGATGGGGTTGTCGTTGCTGAGAGGGCGAAAGGGCTCACGTATAAGACTCGAGTGTCCCCGGGGGAAGGGTCGAACTACCAAGGGCGCACTAGAGACAAAGTCCGGGTCGTCGGTTCGTTGCTTCGTTGGTTACTCTCCACAAATTCGTACTCCTGCAGTCTTCTCTCCCACGTCCAATACACCAACTATACGTATATATATGTGTGTACCAGTAGGTACTGTCGGTGCTGTTGAAGTTCCAAGTCTCATAGCAAACCAAAAAGTTAGCTTGTTTCTGTTTGTCTCTCGGGTCATTCTCCTTCGGTCTACCTAATGTTCGCACTTATTTTTCTTTCGAATTATTAACGAATCAACGACTCTTCCATACACATACAATCTTCATTCATCATTGCAATAAGATAAATACAAATTATCAAAAACGTTGTCAATTTTAGGATGAAATTATTTGAAAATTCGACATTTCTCCTAAATCCTAATTAATTCGATCGATAATTCTATCTCAGCAATAATGATACGTTATTTCTCCTATCAAAATTTCTCGAATCGTTACGTTTCTCGATAGCCAGGTTCGTATATACACTTCGAATCACTTACACGCGAGAGGGTTGAATTAAGAAAGTCGGGGAGGTGGGGATGAGAGTTAGTCGAAGAGAGTTAGACAAAGTTGTACGATCAAACCGATCACGATCTCCGCATGAATATTCTCCTGGTACACGATAATCCAAGACTAGTCGAGCCGGTATGTGGCCAAGTTTCAGTCTTTCTCACTTCGACCGACTCCCGTTCTCTCTTCCCTCTTTCTCATCACGACGTTCCCCCAGCCTCCTGCCCCTCTCTAACGTACTCGCGAAGTTTCGCAAAGTGGCTTCGACCTTAACGCGCTACCGAGGATCTCGAGGCCCGGTGTCGAAACGACGAGGAAAGAGAAGGGGTTGGAAAATATCTCCTTCTCTCTCTATATATATACATAGATTTTCCAACCCCCAAATATATATATATATATATATATATATATATATATATATATATAGGGAGAGAAAGAGCCTAACGTTCTCACTCTCGCGTTATCCCGTACGGTAACTCAACCCTACGACTATGCCAACCCCTGCGTACTCCGGGCCACCCCCCAAGCACACTCGACGAGTACACTCGGCGGTCGTTATCGTTGACCGATAACGGGCTACGGTAACTGTGTCGTCGTTACCGCTACTCCAGGAGCTTTTGCTAGCAATATATATACGACCAGCCTGCATACGATGTACCAGGATAGAGGAGGAGGGGAGGGCCTAAATATCAGCAAGGCTTTCGACGAAGTGGAGTTTGTTACCCCTGCAGTTACTTACTGCAACCCTCAACCCCGTACCATCACGGATCTCGTGCTGAAACGGGGTCTAACCCGAGAACGTGAAGATGATTAGATGAAGATGAGCCATTTTCTCGCTCGGCTATACCCGGGCCATAGAATTCTATAGCTCGATACATTATATATATACACGTTCGATACACGACAGGGAGGGTTGAAAGCGAAGTCGTATCGATAACCGAGGAAAAATCATTGGCTTTATTTAATACCCTTAAACGTTTCGCATATTAATCGAACATTTTATTAAATCGATGGATACCGAGACGATGATTCTGTTTCCATTTAACAATTTCTATCCTCTCGGAAAAAAAAAGTAGCGTAAAGTCAAATTCGCGTAACGCAATATCCGGAAAAATATTTGTTTCGAGTTATCCTCGTGGTTGCGTCAAGAATGAAAATAAATTGCTTCGCGTGATAATGCCACCTTGTGACACAGGAGAGAGGTAGCGACGGGGGGGAGCGAGAGGTAGAGAAAGGGTTGATGTGTTCTCCAGGGTGTTGAAGCACTACCGGGTGCCAGCGAAAATTTACAAAAGCGTCATGAAGGGTGAACTTCGCGTATGTGAATATATATATGTATGTATATAGAAAGCAAGAAAAGGAGATGAAAGAGGCAAAGGGGGGTGACTGGGCGTTGGTGCGAGTATGCGGTGTGGCTCTAGTGTGATGCAGGATAGTTGGTATGCACCGAGACGAACTCGAGACTGAGCCGAGTATCCATCAAGCTGGCTTCGAACGAGCCCGTACAGAGAGAGGGGGAGAGAGAGAGAGAGGGAGAGGGAGAGAGAGAGAGCGAGAGAGAGAGAGAGAGAGAGGGAGAGAGGGGAAGTGAGTGTACTCTGTCCCGCTGTTCTGCGGGGTCGGTGCCACGTGGATCTGCCAAGGGGTGAGAGCGAGAGGGTGGCTCCCGTGTGTGATCGAGAGTGCGAGTGAGTAAGAAAGAGAGAGAGAGAGAGATAGAGCACCGTAGAAGACGGATGCGACGTGGGCTCGGGCGGTGAGCCGCGAACTGACAAACCTGCTACCCCTTCCCGCAACCCCGTGCCTAGACGTCGCCATCGAGAATCCCCCTACCTCTTCCCCATATCCGCGAGACCGCTAAAGCAACGACCTGACGATGTTAAATAGTTTCTTGGAAACTCAATATAACACCGAGAGAGAGAGAGAGAGAGAGAGAGAGAGAGAGAGAGAGAGAGAGAGAGAGAGAGAGATATCTACGATATTTAAGAAACGCGAAAAGCACGAATGGCTCTTTTCCTATCATTTTCACGTTTCAATCATCGGGACGCACGGAATCCAACGATGATTATCTCTCGTATTTACCAATAATTGAATTTCCCAAGCTTCTCGCGAATCCTTTCACCGTCCAATCTACCAAGACGAGAAAAAGATCGTTCGTAAATATATTTAAACTATCACGCGGAATTTCTATAAATTCTAAATTCCCGATTGGCAAAATATCGATTAAGGTCGTCGCTGACTAATCTAGCCTTATCGAGAAGCTTTCGAAATAAAACATCCGAAGTAGTGCGATAAGATTGACTGTCACTGTCGAATAAAAATGCCATTACGATAAAAAAAACGCATTAGTGCAGTGGGATTTTTCTCTCTCGTTGTTTTTTACATGTAAAATACAGCCCATCGAAAGAGCGAGTCGAAAAGAACGTTGCCGGTAAATGGCCGTGTGGCACGCGTCGATGCGCCCGAACTAACTTTATGTATACCATAGACACCACCACCCCCCCTCCTCCACCCCCCACTACACACACACACACACATTCCTTACACATATATACTTGAAACTCTGTAAGATAATACTATGAGTACACAACAGACTCGAAGCTTTTCACTGAGTGCACTTTGGCCTGTGCGAGGGGATGATAGAGAAGGAAGATCTCCAATACTCTCCGGTCTGAAGATGCGCCTTAACGCCAAGACGCGCAACACGCTCGATTGAATCTCGACTTAATCCCATTAAAGGAATCGATCTTGAACGAGTTGCGCACCGAGATACGAGAGAGTTCAATGCGTGTATGTGTTTGTGTGTGTATTCGATATACGAAGAACAGAGGGCGCGGGAGGAAAGATAGTCGAGCAGACAAAGAGGAAAGCGAACGGGCGAATGAGCGAAAATTCAGAAAGAGAACGAAGAACGAGAAACAACGGGGGTCGGGGGAGCAAGCGACAAAGAAAACGTCGTGCGCTTCATGCCACACGCGATTCGGTTAGTGCCGTACTTTCCTATATCTCTTCGACCCTCTTTCTCTCTCTCGCTCTATCTCTCGCTTTTTCTCTCTCGTTTTTTACTCGCTCTACCTTTCTCTCCTCCTCTCGAGGCTGCTTTAGAGGCCAATTTTCCAGTCACTGCGTACATTCGCGCATATAATCCACGCTGAACAGTCGTTCTACTGACTCCAACCCCTCCCTCACCCTTACCTCATCAACCCCCTTTTCCTACTTGACAATTTTACAGTGATACAAACATACAGGTACGCGTTCTTCGCGGAAATTATGAATTAAAATGAAAAAATATTAATCGCGACAGATAATTAAAAATAAATATCGAACCTGTTTCAATCGATGTGAATTAATATTTTTCCCTCCCACCGATTCGTATTTTTAGTCCAATAGGACGTTTCTCATCCGAGAGAACAGACCTGAACAAAAGTAAAAATAAACCCCACGTACAAAAATATTTTCATCCCTCGCATTACGAAAATATATATTTTTTCATCCCTCCCGCGAAAACGTTCACCTCGTTTTAATACGCCCAGATGTCTATTTGTATTCATCCGATCGGGCGTTAGCATATATATGTGTGTGGCGAGAGAGAGAGTGTCTTCAGACTTCGCTTCGATTTCGAATTCCAACGGTGTGTATCGGTACCTACGTTCTCTACCCCCTTCTCCCTTGACGCCCCTCGGCACAAGTTAAATTTCCTCTCGCGATATTGCTCCGACCCCCCAACCTGTGTCTCTCGTATCAAGTTTAAGCACAACACCAAACCTTCTCCGCGCATTCGGATTTTCGACTCTCACGCTGTTGATTTCAACGTTTCTCTAGCCAAGAAGCATCGAGATACTCGAATCCTACCACGTATACACGTACAAATATAAATATATATGTATACACACCTACGCAATTAAGTAGCTAGATGGGAAAGAGAGGGATCGCGCTCTATAGCACACATTGGTAAGTAACTGCAGCACAAGAGCTCCACTATACTTTATACACACATACTAACTCACCCTCACACGTACGAACACAAACGGATATATAGATTGGAGGGTAGGGTAGCGGACGCAGCGGGATCCTACGTTTCCCGTCGTTAATCCCGACGCCGACGGGGGAAACGTTAACGAAGGAACCTGGTTCTCGCGCCCGAAGATCGGGCTCACCCAACGAAGAGAAGCACCCTCTCTCATTCTCTCGAGGGAAAAGCTCGGCTCTCCCTCCCTCTCTAGCTTCTCCGTACCTCCTTTACGGTGCCAAACCACCCCAATGTTCCTCCTCCTCCTTCTCCTCATCCCTCTTGCGACTCTTCCTCGCTACCACCTGGCACTAACACACACATCGTTGGACGAGGATAATTACCGTTGGGAATTCTCTCACGAGTTAGCGATAGCCGCTCTGTATTTCGATACGATAAATATACATCGCACAAACTCGCACGTGTACAGACACGAGCTTGCGTACACATACTATTGTATTTACTTATAATAAACAGCCAAGGAATTAAAGGAAGATATAGAAGTACGATGAAGAAGCGCGAACTATTTCGTCCGAATGATCGATCGTAACGTACGAGGCAATAATGGACGAGAGGGTCTTATCGAATGAGTAGAGGGGATAGGCCTTCGCGTAGATAAAACGCGAGAAGAAAAATGATATATCTCGATTTTGGGCAAGAGAAAGACAGAGAGGAAACAGATCACGCCTCGAACTCGTAATACCACCTCGATTATGTCTATATATACTCGTATATACGTGTATCTGTGTGTACGAAAACTTCACCCCCAGAGCTTCCAAGACCTCGAGAATATCGTAATTGTTCGATTTATTACGATCGGCCCTTTTCCTCGATTCTCCCATATCGTATAAGATATATCACATTTATAGAGACATAAGCGTATAGATATATGATGTTTGGTATAATCGTTCTATGAGGGAAGTGGGGGATGACCATTCATCCCTCTCGACAGGCCACGAACGACTGGTCTACGCGAATATAACGGAATATCCGTATTTATACGTTTATGTATACATGTGTACCAGGATTGTGATGTATATAGGTGTAATGTTTGTTGAGAACATCATCATGGCCGAGCAATTAGACGCGCATGGAAAATGTTGAACGCTGACAAATTATAGGAATGAGCGAGGAGACAAATGGGACGCGACCGGATGAGCTAGAACGGTTGCTTCTAGCAAACGCCCAACCCCCCCACGCATCCCCTGACTCGTTCACTCACTATGTCCCTTGTCCGCTTTACGAAAACCTCTTTCTCTCCCTCTCTCTCTCTCTCTCTATCCCTCGCTCTCTGTGTATTACACACACCGCTAAATTGTGGCAAACCGCATAAACGCCGAAGATAAATGAATATCCGAGGCGCATGTGGAGGGCGAGGACTGCAACGATTATCTCCCCTCGTCGGTTCTACACGAGCCACCAACGCTCGATAACACGCCGGGAGAGAAATACAAGTTTGCGCTAATCGTGCGATTCTATCATACACGAGGAGAACGAGAATGATTTTATTTGTTTTCTCTTCTATTCAATTATAGAAACGAAAGAATAATAATAATAATAATAACAATAAAAGAAATTCGAACAAGTAGAGAAGCGCGAAAGTTTTTTTCTCACGGATAAATTTCAGCGCATATTTTCTTCGTAATGATAATCGCGAGCCGACGACGAGTGCAAGAACTTGAGATAAATGTAAGCGAAGTATGGTGGGGGAGATTGGAGCGGGAAGGCTCTTTCCCTGTCCGTGGGAAAAATTCAATGACACCTCTCGGGGTTGAGAAAAGTGGAAGGAGGAGGAGGACCGACGATTTGGTGCGCGGATTAGGGGCGCGACAAATTGGGAACGTTTCGCCAAGGAAGTCGTTTTTAACGCGGGAAAAGGAACCGCAGGAATGCCACCCTCCTTTCCTCTCTCTCTCTCTCTCTCTCTCTCTCTCTCTCTCCCTTCCTACCGCCATCACGGAGAGGAGCAAAGAAGCCAGTTGTATGAAAGGAAGAAGAAAAAAAGGACGAAAAAAAACAACCCCTCGGGGAGAGGGTGAAAAAAAAATAGTAAGAGTAATAGAAAGAGGAAAAAAGGAAAAGCATGAAGGAGAAGAAGGGGGCATTGAGAGAACGAGAGGAAGGGAGAACAGAAGGCAGTGGCGAATTACCGAACCGTCCGGGCGAATAAAAAGCCGTCTATATCTCTCGAATCCGCCCGAGAGTTTCGAGCCAATAAAGCTTTCCCATCTCGCGTACCTTCCTCCGTATAACTCTATATGTGTGCCACCCCCCCCCCGTCCTTCCCTAACTCACACTACTTCTATCGTTCTATCTCCTTCTCTCCTTTGACCCTCCCACCGGCCATTTTCGGTAAATCCTATTGTCCACAATCCTTTTTACCGAGGACTGGTACGACCCGTTTATACCGCCCGATTATTCGCCATTGTGAAAAATACACTCGAAACGAGTGGTCCTCACTTGGGGAGAGTCGCCGAAAAAAGAAGGAGACGAATAAGAAAGAAAAAAAGAAGATGAAACTGAAGAAAAAAAAAAACGCACAGACACACACAAAATGAAGAAAGTAAGGGATGAAAGGAAGGGTGAGCCTCTTTTCGGATATACATACATACATATATGTATATATAAGTGGACGAAATGAGAGTATAAAGGAAGAGAGTACAAGAAGAGACGAGACAGAGAAAGAAAGGGGTGGAAAAAGAAAATCCCCTAGCGGGAGGGTTCGACTGGCGTGTCGAATGCCGAGTGTGACGTAAAACTCGAGGAGATAAAGCTCTTCCGAATCGATGCCGCCGAGGGAAATAGCCGCATTGTTTTATTTTCCTATTGCCACGCCGGATATTCGCAGCTCCGTGTGTGTTGCAAGCATTTTTCTCTCACTCACTCACTCACTTTCATTCACTCTGTCTCTTTCCCTCTCGCTTACTCTTTGTGTACTTTGCCCTTGCCTAGATTCTCGCGAGGGAGTCGCTTTCGTAATATTGATGCGAAAGCTCGAATCGTGAAGGAGTTCGCGATATTGGCGTTCACCCCCCCCCCTCCTCCCACCCCCTCACTCCTCACCTCGATACTGTTTTCATTTTCTTTTCTATTTTATTTTATTCTTTTCAACTCCCACCTGCCTCCGGCGCTTTCTCAGCGTTCTCACCCTCCCCCCCCCCTCCCCCCCTCTTCACTGGCAAATCGGCCGATCGAATGGGAATTTCTAGCGTGCCTGCACTCGATCGGGAATATTTATAAAATGCGCGGGAGATGAAGATCAAATAAAAAAAAAAACGAAACAAAGAACATAGCGTAGATTTACTTTGACTATTTTTTCGTCGGCTTATCGCTCGAGTCTCGTGTGAAAATTAAATGAAACGGGAACCGTCGAGCGTTCTTCATATCGAAACTAGACGATGTATTGTTGCGCGGGCGTGATAGAGGATTGTCGTCGATATACGATAAAAACGAATACAACAAAAGCGAAGAATTGTTTTCCATCCCTCTTCGCTCCACTGTTAATCCTCTCTCGAGCACCCTGTCGCCCGTTACCGAAAGGAAACTCGACGAGCGCGAGATTCGCGGGAAACGAAGAAATATTTATCATCTGTTCGAGATTTTTCCTTTTCTTTTAAATTCCATCCGCATGAAATAAAATTACATAAAAAAACAAAAAAAGCTCCGAACAAATTTACTCGCGGTTTTTTCTTCCCGCGATGATAAAACATAAAATATACGAGACGCGGAAATCAACGGCGTTACAGAAGAATCGAACGCGAGTTCAATAAAACGAAAACAAAGAATTCCTTCGATAAAAATAACGAAAAAAAACAAAAATCTATAAAACCAAAATACTTTTCATTCGTAGAATTTTCCCGTACAATTTACTGATTCGTATACAACTTCGAATCTACACAATACACGTCGAGAGATGAATCGTGCACGCGATCGAATCCTACGAACGTGGCTCGCGGGAACGTTTCAATCTCTTCGCCAATTTTCATTCAACGAACGCGAATTCGTTTAAGTAATTGGAAAATTTGTTCGTACTTATCGTTTGATTACGTTTACACGTTTTCAATTACGATTCGTACAAATTCACATGTAATATTACGAGTGTGTAATTTTCTCGTGAAGGTAATGGCTCCCCCCCCCCACCCCCGGTTCCTTCCCACTCTACTCACATCTTAAACAAACCTTCGTGGCCAAAGGTAGACGAGAAATAGCGAAGGCACGTAGCTACCGTGAAATTGCCTGTGTTCGTTGAAACTTCGCGTTAAATATCTCTACAAACATATTTCAATCCTACATATACATACATACATATATATATATATACGTTAGTAAAATTGAAGTCTTGGACAATTTTCATTTGCCGTATGTATAACAGACTAAATCATCCGTCTCCTACGAGGAACTTTAAAGCATTCAACGTGTATATATATATATATATCATTCCGCCTACACGTGTGTATATATATATATATATACCTGTAGGCGGGATGATAACAGAGATAATCGCGAAGCAAAGAGCTAATCGTTTCGTCTAGCCGAGAGAAACGAGGAGAACACATTTCGAGACGAAGCGAGTTTTAGGCCACGATTTCACCCTTCGAAAATGCCTCGAGTACCGCCCCTCTGATTCAACCCCTTCCTCCTACCACCACCACCACCACCGCTACCTCGATTACTTTGTCGAAGCAAATTGTTAATTAATGCGGTAATTAATTTTGCGGCATCACCGGGCGTTAATTCCAAAGCATAAGCACAGACGGGAGGGTGCTCGATGCTTATGCTCCGGCTTTATGCGATAGTCACGGGACTCTCGGGCTTCGGGCCACGCGGCAGCCACCACCACGACGACGTCATCGTCGTCGCCGAGGCTCGATTCCACCCTCGCACGAAACAAGGCTTGTGTGGATCGGGGAGATGTTGCTCCTGTGGCGAGTCTCTTATATATACGTATATATTTTTGTAAGTGTGTGGGTGTATATTTAGTCGGGGCCGCACGTTTTTTTATGTACATCGGATAATAGAAAGCTGCGATCTACAAGCATGATCCGAATACCACCTCTTCCTCCCATCGCCCCACCCCCCTCTCGATGTACGTCGCCGGGGACTCCTAGGCCGGTCCTCTCGGTTAACGATGCTTGAAAATCTTTCTCTCTAGTCAGACAACTACAACGAGGGAGAGAGAGATATAGAGAGAGAGAGAGAGAGAGAGAGAGAGAGGGAGAGAGAGAGAGAGAGAGAGAGAACGGAAGGTGGGAAGAGCCGAGCTCTCGTACTCTCTATCTCTCGCGATAACACCGGTTAATTAAAACAGTGCGAGTATACGCGAGCCAGGAGCTATAACATGACACGCTCTCGACATTCTCGAACCGGGAAAATACGTTATTACTTCTCGAGTTTTGTTGTAAAAAAAGAGAAAAAGAAAATTAATATTAAAAACAAGAACACCCGAAAAAACGCATACACATAAAAAATAAAATAAAAATAAAATATATGAAACTATTCGCGGATGAGACACAATGGGATTTACGATACGAGATTCAAACTAGGAACGGATAACAACCGGTGAAAACAAAGGAAAGGCTATTACTGGCCTATAACGAAATTTCGTTCGTCGAGATTTCCGTGTTATAATAATGGATGGAATATCGTGGTAACGAAGGATACGCGAGCGCGAAATTTGTTTTTAAAATGAGTTTTTTTACGGTGGGAGCGTGAAGGTGGGGGGGGGGGGGGGAAACAGTCCGGGCTGTATATTGTACCAACCGTTATTTAACATCGCTATATATATATATATATATATATATATATATATATATATCGAGAGCGTGTCATGTTATATATATATATATATATATATACATATGCACGCGCGTTCTCCTTGCGTTTATTTCACTCGATGAACGAACAACGAGGCGAGAGGAAAACACGTTTCTGGGCGCGTGCGAAGCTAATTAAGGACCTTGTTTCCCGGTTTATCGGACTGGAGACGCGGCTGGAATAAATGAAAAACAAAGGAAAAAAAAAGAAGAAGCGAAAATAAGTTACGGAAGACGCACCGTTGCGATACGAAAGAAGTTATTCCGTTCGGTATTTCGCGCGGTTTATCCGCGCACAAAATTTTTAATCGCATTAACGTTATATATATATTCACGTCAAGATTTAAAAATTTTAATCTCACCGGAAGAAAAGTGAGAAATTTTAATTATTTGTTCGTATCGTCGTTAGGAATACAAAATCGCGGAGAGTTCGTTAGCGAAATATAAAATCAATCGCGAGAATGAATAGCCGCGAGAGAGTAAATGGAGAAGGGGCGGTTCAAAGTGTTTGACCTTATATTGACCACGATAGTTCACCGTCACGATAACTTTCATCCTACCTCGACACATCTACACGCGAATCCCTCTTCCCTCACCCCCCGTTCTATAGGACGCTCTAACACATACACACACGCATAATGACGATGCAATTTCCCGTCGTTACGTAGCCGTTCGCGGCTCTAAAAGCACCCTGCGAGCTACTTCGCGAAATCGTGGCCAATGGCCAGTAAAACGTGGCAAAAGTGGAATGCACTCCCCCCCCTCCCCCACTCGGCATTGCACTTCCCCCCCCCCCTCTCTTCTATAGACGCCTCAACCACACTCCAACAACCCGGAATCAGTGAGGTAAAAGTCGTTATGCCACTAAATTCCTCTCATTTCCGTTTCGACTTAATGCCACACGAGTAAGGCAATGCTCGTTTACAACGTCTGTATGTGTGTGTGTGTGTATATATATTCCCGTTATGCAACTTCGTATCCGACGTCGTTCTGTATATACGTATCGACATTAATTTATAATGTATGCGAGAGAATATGCGACGTCGCGGCTAAATATATCCGCATAGAGTTTATACGTAATAAAACAACGTATAATCATCCAACGATACCCTAGAGAAATATTATTATGATGTAACGCGTTTGGCACCCCTCGGGCCGCACTTGGCCTACATCCCACTTGGGCGAAACTCTCACCGGTACATTTCAAATACTTGCATAGACGTGTAAATATGTGTAAGGTATTAACAAGTATAACTTACGTAATGCGTTCTATAGAGTTCACTGCGGGATTCGGTGATTCAACGAGAGTCACGACTGTGCCTTCTGGTAATAGACAAAAGTAGAAATGCCCTTTCGACGAATGCAAAATTCGCTACGTCACACTTTCTCTCTCTCTCTCACACACTTATTATTACATTGTTATTATATTTACGTTCTTACGTTATTATTGTTATGATTGTAGTTTGTTAATTTTTGGGAAATTTGTCTAATTGGCACGAATTGTAAATTTACAAATTTATGTATTTGTCTGGTTTGTGAATTTATGAGATTTGTGTATTTGCTCTATAGCTAGCTAGGACATAATTAAATATATCAATCAATGTCTCTCTCTCTCTCTTTTTCTACCTCTCCCTCAGTCCCATTTTTGTTCAGTCCTCGCTCCTAGAATTTGTAGAGCACTGCGGGATTCGGTGATTCAACGAGAGTCACGACTATGCCTTCCGGTAATATACAAAACTAGAAATGCCCTTTCGACGAATGCAAAATTCGCTACGTCACACTTTCTCGTTCTCTCGCTTTCTACCTCTCCTCACTCGGATTTTTTTTCTGTTATAGCACCTAGGCCCCCGTGGCTTTTGGCAGATCGCCTAAGAACGATAAAATAATCGCTTACAGCTACGTGGCACGGGACATACGAAATCCGTTGGGCGGCACACGATTTTACCTCCTCCTTCTTCCTATAGCTCACCCTTACGTCAGACGAGAGCCCTTCGTTCTCTCACTCTCTTCATCACACGTTTTCTCGCCTTCTCTCTCTCTCTCTCTCTCTCTAGCCTGTTCACCCTTCGTCTTCCAGTTACCCCCTACTCTTCCGATTCCTTTTTTTATTCGTGACTCTCGTGCACGTATCAACCCTCCCCCCTCCCCCCCCCCTTGAGAACGACGAAAGAACTCTCGTGCGCTCGACGAGATGAAAGATTGATAGACCGCGGCGTGCCGGAGATACGGAAGAAAAAAAGAGAAAGGGAAAAGAAAGAAGAATAAACGCGACCCGAAAGAGGAAGAATGAAGACCAGAGGTGAAACGAACGAATGGAATTGTGAACTCTGTATACGAACGTTTACTCTTTTCTTTTCCTTTTTATTTATATATTTATTTCTTTTTGCACATATATATAATGTATGTATAAAAAAATATCATGAAAGTTACCTATCGACCGTTTGAAACCTTCGAACTGAAATAAAGAGCTGTTTAAGGCGCGCTTCTTCTCGTGGCATCGATACACGCGTACACATAAAACTCTGTTCGATACACAATGCGGTTATTTGTGACGCGTATTGTGCGATATCACGAGCTCTCCGTGCACGCCGCGGTCTATCAATCTTTCATCTCGTCGAGCGCACGAGAGTTCTTTCGTCGTTCTCAAGGGGGGGGGGAGGGGAGGGGGGGAGGGAGGGGGAGAGAGAGAGAGAGAGAGAGAGAGAGAGAGAGAGAGAGAGAGAGAGAGAGAGAGGATATTTCTCTTGTCTTTCGATGAGCCTATCTCGCCCCCATACTCCTATATCATCCTGACAACCTTCCTTGTATAACCTTAACCACACTTTGTCATCATCATTTCGGAAAAAGAGGAAAGATATATGCTCGTCCTCCACAATTGGGTCCCTGTTATCGATCCTACCTACTCATAACCTCTCGCCCATTTATATAATATATATACTCCGATATTCGGATCAGAAACGAGAGAGTCCTTCTCTCTCTCTCTCTCTTTCGAGATAGCGAACGAAAGCAGACGGATTTATTTAGCGATTTAGCCGTTGAGAGTACCGTTTAGATTTCGGCTCACCCGACAAGCTACTTTTACCGATCTTGTTTTATCGAGCCAAGAGGAAAAAATAAGTAAGTAAAAGAATAAACAACGTTGATATACCAACAAGATATTTATATCAACGACAGTATTGTGAATTAAAAAATTATCTGTATTTATCAAAACTATTTATTGTTATTAAAAAATGATTATTATTTTTATTAAAAAATAATCAAAATACGAGGGATATAATTTCCGGTTAATAAAATAGCTGTGATCGTGTTATTACTGTAAAATTATTTGAAAGATTCTCTGTGTTTTTTTTATTATTTAATCGAATATCGTTGGAAACGACAAGCCAAGATAGAAAAGCTTGCCTGGTACGATTGGAAGAGCGAAGAGATAGGTACAAGAGTGAAAAGGTGCAGGGAGAGAAGAAGGGAGAATCGGAGGGTCGACACAGCGAGAGAGAGGAGATCACCTTGCAAGATAGCGCACTCTCTGGTGCAATGACGTCAGAAGCGCCTAGGGCTTCGATTCAGGTCGACCTGTTCGACGTCTAGGCCCCTCCCCCCCCCCCGCCCCTTCCCTCCCTGGTTTCCCCTACATAGATATTTCACGTTGCATATATATACAGCCTCTTAGAACGCCCTATTATAAGCCAGCGTGAAGTTGTACAGCGGAAGTACAACTTGGCAAGTCTAACAATTAAAAGATAAAACTTAACTCCCGAGAGATTCTCAAAATAAATGGTTAATAGGTCAATCGTTCGAGCGTTATTAAGATTCTCTCTCTCTCTCTCTCACTCATCGCAAAAATGTTCACGTCGCCTCAAATATTTTAATTCCCAGTTAATAAAGCTTTTTATTTCGTCATCGTTCGATCGTTTCGCGCCGATGAGCGGAAAATTAGGACCCCGAACGCGTACGATGTTTACGCGTCGGAAAGCGCGCGTCCATTCGCCGATGTACTTCGACGAATAAAACGCGATATATATCGACTCGCTCTATCAAAACATCCGCGACCTTCTCCCCGCGTGTTGTACAAATTCACGCTGATATATCGCAAATATATGTACGCCGCGGCGCTACGGATCAACGATAAAATGCCAACCGATCGACGCTGGCATTAGTGGAAATATATAGACAATGTTACATCGAAAAAGGGAAAACGCGAGAGGTTCTCGTCCCGTTTTTGCTGTTGCATTCGGTCCAACACATAGCCACGCATACACGCGCGACATCGCGATCCGATGAACAAGCACATTCGCAACGGTCGAGCGAACTCGAGAGCTCCAATGCGAATCAATCAACTTGCTAGAAAAATTATTTTACCGTTTACTCGTTTACTACGTTGAAACGAGGTTTCCGCAGTTTTTTTCCCCATTTTTTTAATTCACATTCATCGTCGATTGAATCGAGAAAGAAAGAAAAAGCGATGATGAAAAGTGAAAATATTACCTACGATTAAAACTCGATCGTTCCCTCGGTTCAATTCTCCTTTCCATTGCCAAAAATTCCATTTTCTCGGTCGAATTCTTTAGCTCACATTTGTTGAATTATCGACCGAATGAAATTCAGCGAAATTGTTAAAGGTTTTCAATCTCACCCCGAGGAACGTAGGAAAAATCTATGTCGCTCGGATCGATCGAGGGATGAGAAAAAAATTGGAGCTTCGGTGATAGAAATACAATTGTGAACGAAGGGTAGAAGGATTGAAGAAGGGAGATCGAGGGTAAGGTGTATACAAGATCGCGTAGAGGGTAAAAAGGAGGGTGGGGATTTAAGAGAAAGAGACGACCGGGTCAATTGAGCGACCGAAGTAAACGCTGCTCGCTCCGGCCAGTGTCCATGTCTCGGGCAATTAGTGGCTCGCCGTTACGAGCTTGAATTAACGAGCTACCTTCAGCCGTACGTACGTACGCCTGACCTACAACTCCCAGCTCCCTCTCCTCCTCCCTCTCCCTCTCTCTTTCTCTCTCTTTCTCTCTCTTTCTCTTTCCTCCACCTTCGTGCCCCGTAAGAGCTTGTAAGGTACTTGGAAAGCCGGCGGTATTACGTACACTCTGACTACTACAGTTTACAGTGCCCCTGCCGGAGCGTGCGCGCGAACGTCGCAAAATCATTTTTAAACAACTTCATCAAGTTCCCAGCCCCTTCGCCAAACAATATTTTAATTTATTATTTTCTAAGATAACAATTAAAAATAGGCATTTTTTCGTCTAATTTTATAACATTTGACAAAATAATTTGAAACAAACTTGTCAGAGGTTAGAAAAAAATGAGAAGAACAAGAACAGTGAAAATTTTTGAATAAATAGAAGTTTTCTTTCCATCGTGCGTAATCTCAGTCGTATTACACGAGACGCTATTTTTTAACTGTAAAGCGACGCAATATAACCGCGGGATCATTGCGATAAATCAGGAAACCTCCTTGGACCGCCAAGAGGGCAAGCCATGAGCATTTTTCATCGAAGTAAAAGAAAGAAAGAAAATAAAAGCACGTAGATAAAAAAAGAAAGTAAAATAAAAGATTCAGCGTCTGTTTCACCCTTGCTCCTCGGGCAACAGCAGCGGCAGCAGCGGCCGCGGTATTAGAGACCTCTGCTGCTGCTGCAGCACGCTCTGGTGCGTTATACACACACACATATATATATAAATACACACACACACACGCATAGAGATATAGAGACGATGGGCAAAGTGGAGATGGTCCATGAGCTTGCACTCGCGTCGAGCCAAGAAAAATAGACCGTAGAACGTAGAAAACGGAAGCGAAAGACGCGAGAGCAAAGAGTCCGAAGGAGGAAGGGGGGAGGGGGGCGAGGGGGCAAAGACGTGGGGTGTAATGGAGCAAAAACAAAAGGAGGATGAAAGGGATAAAAATTGTGAAATTAAGGTTGACTCATTAGCGAAAAAGTAATCGAATTTTATTTTGAATAATAATAATAATAATAATAATAATAATAATAATAATAATAATAATGTTAAAGGTAAAAGAAAATGAAGCAAGAAAATTGTTAACGAATAAATAAATAAATAAATAAATAAAATATTTGTAAATCATTGAAAAGCATTGGTCGCTTTACTCGTTAATGTCTCGAGATGAAACGATCAAAGGCGACACCTGGGCCAAGAGCCAAAGGCTAATTAAGGGAGGAAGAGGTAGGGATGTTGAAACACGAGGTATTGCAAGATTCGTAGCAAGAGCTAAACCAGAAAGCCTTTGCATATGCGTAGAGGTGCGGTCCAAAGCCAACTAAAGCAGAAAACGCGGCCTCGTTTCACACCCTCTTTTCTCTCTCTCTCACTCTCTCTCTCTCTCTCTCTCTCTCCTCGCTTTCCCTGAACCTCTCTATCGTTGCGACCCGCGGGGTACCAGGAAAACGCTTGTTACCAGCGAGTTTGTATTACCGGTTAAACTATATATAGCGGAGAGGCGAGAGTTTTAACAGGCCCGAGGCGCATCGGTGGGCGACAGGTCGAGAGCTAGCTCGAGCGGAAGACCCGAAAACAACGATTAGGAACGAAGTAATTCGCGCATAAAAAAATAAACAACAAAGATCATGTCGACTGCGAAATTTTCAAAGAGCGAAAGAAAAATCTGGAGAATTTTGTTCACTCGAATATTGGAACACACATCAGATTGTTCTGAAAATAAAAACAGATTCCACAAGTTTATAAACGTCACTATATGAAATTCATTCGATATTCGAAATATCGAGGAAATCGCAACCTCTCGAAATTTCGTTCAACTTAACACTTTATTGACCGGTCGTGGTTGAGGCTGCTACTCAGTAAGTACCGGCTTAGTCGCGCCCGAATTTACTCCCAGTACCGGCTAAATTTTCACTATGCATTGTGTTGT